>JAGRRH010000015.1:0-215000 GCA_019154785.2 Nitzschia inconspicua
TAACCCCAACCCTTTAACTAACAACCCTAACCCTTAACCCCAACCCCAACCCTTTAACGTTGAAGCTGAGATTAATGAATTCCGCATCAAATACCAAAAAATCGTCCAGTCCGTGCCAAATCCAGTAGCCGACAAAAATCTCAAAACACGTTTGTCGTCCCAGACAATTCTTTCTTGATTTAGGAACTAGCTTCTCTCCTTCAGATTTAATTGCGTTCCATTGGTCTTTGTCTACTGATGGCTGTAGTATTGTTCGGCGGAGACAGCTGCTACAGCGATTGTACCTCTACTGGTACCTTCTCCTCCTCCTCCTTTCTGTTGATTTTGTATCTGCGTCTGCATCAAGATTTGTCGTTGTTCGTTCAAGACGGTGATGTGATGCTGAAAGCTTTCCTTTTGCATGGAAGACGGTTGAAAGACTTCCACTTTTTCCATTCCAAAGCTTCGTGTTCGACATCATCCTTCAAGGATTTGAAGTACTTGTCGATATGTTGCGAGGTGACGTTGAAGTCATCCGACCAGCCCAAAATGTGTGGTGGAAGATTGTTGGCTGTGAGTTCAAACGGTTGGTTGATCAACCGGGCCTGGACGTACTTAGAGTATTCAATGTCCTTTTGGGAAAAGCGGAATGGCTTTGACATGGCTGTCAGTGATGGTCCAACGATGATGACGGAGAGGAAGATGATAGAAAGAGCTGTAAACTTTGTCGTAATCGTAGTGAGAATAATGAAAGTAATAATACTCTAGCAGAGCCACTTATCTGCAAGAAAAGAGACCGCCTGTTTCTCTCTCGACCTTCACACTTGTGAGTGGCATGTTTGCACCCTTCTCATTCCCGTATAGCTGTCTGGGCTGTTCATCTTCTTGGTGTGAGGCAGCTGTTTGTGTCCACTCGACCTTCACAATTGGCTCGTATGATACGTAGTATTTCATACGGCGTAGTGTGCTAGAGGTATGATACTAGTACTACGTACCACCCTATTGGATGATAGCGGTAGTTGATGACTGGGTATGCATACCTACAAGCTACTTCTAGTAGAGTACGGTAGACTACGGTAGGTAATAAATGCTACTGGTATCTGGTATGATACCTACCGTGAATGGTAGAACTACGGGGAGTAATACCGTACCAGGTATCATACCTCCAGAGTCTACCGTAGTTGATGATGTAGGGTTGGAGATCATCAGTACAGAGCAAGATCCATGATCATGCATACCGGTAGATAGATGATAGTACTACGGTAGATTGTGGTAGAACTAATTCCGTACCTCCAGAGTCTATCATACCGTAGTTGACTGTGAATTACGGTATCTTCCATCACCAGTAGCAACTATTATATAACAACAGGAACAACAACGTCTTCGTGGTACAGCTATGATATATGATAATACATGAATGGAAGATGGAACAAACCAACCAATGTGTTTGGTCAAGAATTTGTTGACGAATACCATACGGTAGTCCAACGCAACCACAACAGGTGCACGGCAAAAACAACAAGAACAAAATTAAAAAAATGACAGATGACGTCAACAACGGAAACGACACTACCGTTTCTGACACCAAATCATCCTTATTAGTGATAAAAACAACGATGACACTTACCACCATAATCATGAATCTGAATCATTTTCGCATGTCATTTCCGACGGGAAACAGCGTTCATATGGTCAATGTTGGAAACAAGGCCGTCACAGAACGGATGGCACATGCTCCATCCAAAGTCATTCTAACCGCCACTGTCCTACATGCCTTTTCTATATCACCATCATCAAAGTCGACTGATACTACTTGTACTTCGAAAGTACAGAATTAACTCATTGGACCCGTTTTTGCCACGGCCCAAATTGCTGGTATCATGGCCGCCAAACGAACACCCGATGCAATTCCCCTTTGTCATCGTACTGCAAATGACTCGTCGTCGTCACACATCTTCATGTGGAGCCCAGTGGGGATGTTTGGGTCGGAAATTCTATTTTTGCTGCCAAACACTTACAACCAGATTATGTCAAGAGTATTCCACTACTGGTACTCGATTCTATTGTATTACAAGTGGGTGCAAATTTTGAATGGTTGTGAATTGGATACGACGTACTCATGGGACACCCATCACACCTACTACCAATGAAAATCCGAGCAACTTTGGAGTAATGTCGAATCTGTCAGTTCCACGTATCCTCGTCACTGGAAAGGGCTTTCCAGACGTCGCCAGACTTCAATGGATACATTGTTTGCAGCAGTTACTACAAATTCCAGCCATCAATTTGTGCATTTGCAGTCCGTATTCCGTATGGTGTATCCGTATTACATACCTACCAATTCGAACATGGAACCAGAATGGAACAGGCCAAACAACAACAACATCTGTAGCAACAAAATATAATCGGTACGGTTGTATTCGGTACGGTTGAGGACGGCCACACAACTACAACAACAACAACAACAACAACATCATTGTCTCAGCTGCAAATCCAATGGACCGTTTTACGTCCCTCTCAAGTCCAACAATTGATCTTACCAAAATCGGCATTTCAACAATTGAATCGATTGGACAAGAAACGACTCGAATATTTTTTAGATAGTGATCATCCCTTTGGTCGACAAGGATGGGATCCACAACAACGACGAGTCGAACTTGGAGCAACGAAACAATTCAAAGTCGAATTGGAAGCGCAACATTGGCTAGGGATGGATTATCTGTCCAATGCAGTCGTATCCATGATCCAATCGCAGATAAAAGTACAACAACAGCAACTATTGTTGTTTTGGGAGTTGTGGTCTTGGTGGATCATGCCTGTCAATGCAGCCATCTTTGTTGGAGTGAGAGGATCGGAGGTACCTTGAGTGGTCGTTTCACGACGACACGTAAATCGGCAGTATCCCATGCAAGCTGGAATACTTCTGCCTCGTAATCGCCATTGGATGATGATGATGATGATGATATCGGTGAATCCAAGAATTCAGGAATGATGCCCATACCTTTCTTTACCACAGCAGTTTTTCCGAGATCACGACGATATTATCGTGGTACGTCAACGTATTTCAAACTTGTCGGAGATTCAGCCGATGGTCGATCCATGGCGGCATTGGGATCTGGTATGGATAGCAGGATGCATGGAATGTCGGAACGATCGTATGAAGCTGTGGCTGCCAAAATAAGTGAGAGGTCTCGTGCCATGTTCATCCAACTTGGATATACAGAGTAAGAGGGTCCCAATCCCCTCCGTTTCTTTCAGCAAAGTTTTTTCCCAGACGATTTAAAAGACAAGTAGCCCACTTGGATTCCGCCGGGTAAGAGCCAAAATCCCAGACGAAGGCATTGCCGATGGTGGAGAGTTGAGAAAAAAATTGCCTTCACGTCGCACTCGTTCCATGGAAAGACAATGCTTGCTCGAAACGTCCTTCTCCTCTGCGAAGAGGTTCGAGGAAATTATCTGGGTCTTTGCGACGCTACAATCAAAATGTTTCGCAGGGCCAAACGTCGGCGTATGGCCGCAAGATTACAAAGCAAATTTTCTAAAAATCTAGAGGAACACACGACCTGGCCATGTCAACACAGTGATTAGAGTTGTACACGATCAAGGTCACTTTGTAGTTCTGGAAGTCAATGTGAAAAAAAGGCTTTTGAGGTATGGGACGGGAAGGATTATAACACCGATTATAGTCCCATGATAGATCTGCGGTTCGGGACCGGCAGATCGTTGTGTGGCAGATCTTGATATGCGATTGGGATAGTTCTCTTCCGGCCCTTCTGCATAGTTCTTTCCAACATCCAAATCACAAATGTATATAGGAAAAAGAAAGAGAGAGCGCGTCTGTTGTTTTTGGATTGGCCTTGTTCCAACCGGTAGTAGCAATCTTTTTCCACAATTGAATGGAAACTCACAGTCAAGACCATGAAACGAAAGCGTATGTCGCACCTTGCTCTTCAGCCATACAAGTTCAATGTGATGCAACGCAAAATCATGGGATACTATGATGCAACAATCCACATTGAATGTTTCAACTGAACCGACGTCTTAAAAATTCCTCGCAAACAGTTCATTATTTTGTGCACAGTTCAGAATCTTTCGACTCAAACTCTGTAGTTTCGAAAACTTTCTTCATAAAAACGTTTCAACTGAAATGACGAGTAGTAAAAAAACAGATTTCTTGGAAAATGAATCATTTTTTGTGTGGGCAATCAAAAATCTTTTTTCAGTGAAGTGCGAAATAGCAATCAGAGTCATTATCGCATATTTCAACTAAAATACCATAAAATATACGACATACGAATATTTAATAAATACTACGCGTTCATCTTCTTCTGCTTCTTCCCAGCTCTATCAATTTATTGCCATAAAAAAAAAATAATGCTACCGTAGAGTAGTGAAATGGAGAAAGTAATTCGTATCATACCGTAGATTCCACGTGTCACTCAATGCGTCGACCTTTGCCTAACCAGGTCGACTTTCTTGATTAAGGTTCCACGTGACGCTCCTTGCTTCGACCTTCGCCTCATCTAAAAAGTCTTCAGGTCGAGTGAATTTCCGTATTTTTGATGCTTCATTTTAGATTCCACATGTCGCTCAATTCTTTCATCTTCGTGTCGCTCCGTGCATCGACCAGACCTTCGCCTTATCATCACATCATCATCACATCATCATCATCCGTCTCCGGTCTCCGGACTCAAGAAATTTTTCTTCTTCGTGTGTATTTTACGACTAATACTACGACGTACTTACAGTTAACTGCAAAGTTAAGTATCATCTATCAAATAGAACTGTTCGAAATTGCATCCATCCACCATTCAAGCTCTCTATCCAATCTCATCATCAAGAACTGCACGCTAAGAAAATAAATTGTGATTAACTGATAATTTGTTAATTTATAAACGGCGTTTTCGTTGAAAGTTGGTGCAAACGATACCTGTGAGTACTTTTTTATTTCCGACAGGTCGCTGGTTATTGAATTTTGTTGAAATTTGAATGTTCCTTTTTATACGTCGTTTCAGTTGAAAGAAACTCTATTTCGTCAGTATTTAAATTACTTAGGATAATAATTGCACAAAGATGAGAATTCTGAACTGCGCATTATCTGAAAAATGATGCTAAAACTGTAAAATACGTCGTTTCGGACGAAAGATCCGCTTGAACGAATGTACCTATCGTTAAGCAGTAGTCTGGAATTTTCATCCACAAACCCTCCCTCTTCTTCGGATGATCCGACATCTACAGAAGTCAAAAACTGTATCAAGAAATAATAGATTCCATAGAACAAAATAAATGATAATGAAATCTGTTTTATGGCTATGCCAACAACTAGGTACCGGCAGTTCCGTATCTAAGAAGTTGACTCACCCGCCTGCCCCCCAAGGGGGCGGGGCAAATTATGCAACAGCTTTCCCTCCACTCAGTACCCTGTTGCCCACCACTCAGTACTGGAAAGGCAAAAAACCACACGAATGAGGAAAACTCCAAAGAACCAGTGATTGTCAGATATGGTGTGGTCTTCCAAAAACAATGCTGGGAAGGCAGCAATTAACCACGTAAATTAGTTGACTCACCCGCGCAAATTATGCAACAGCCTTCCCTCCACTCAGTACCCTGTTGCCCACCACTCAGTACTGGAAAGGCAAAAAACCACACGAATGAGGAAAACTCCAAAGAACCAGTGATTGTCAGATATGGTGTGGTCTTCCAAAAACAATGCTGGGAAGGCAGCAATTAACCACGTAAATTGTGTTGGGTGTGTTGATATCTTTTACCTGTTGCAACCCAATAGGGCGGATTGTACGTCTACAAGAAGCCTTCTATGCCAAGCACCAGTAATATTTCCAATGAAATAGTACCGTTCCTCTGCACTTGACACTCGGCTGAGTTATGATGCCATTTCTTCCACAGAAATGTCAGTGCCCATCACAACTCTATCAGGAATCATGCATTTAACACTCTTCCTCCTCTCCCTTAGCCCCCTTCCAACTAAATAAGAGAAACGCAATCTTTCCGGTCGGCCACCGGTTCTGCATGATGCCATGCACAAGACAGCAGTAGTTTGTACTACCGCTGGGACGATCTCTTCCGTTGCACTGATAGATCGTCTGTGGATTCTTCGTTCCCCAGGCTCTGACAAACCTGGGTTAGTATCAAGTAATAATAGATTCTATGAAACAAAATATTCTTAACAGTTTAGTACCCCCCAAAAGATCGTTGATTGCGCCCTTCTTCTACCCTTGCCACTCATTTTCCACTGGATCATCAAGCATATCCGACATCAAATCTTCCTCATGGTCTTTAGCATTCGCATTTCAAACTTCAGAATATTCGAGAGCCAAATAGAGACACGAAACTAGGCTCAAACTAGCAGTTGGCATATCCACGAAAAGACATTTTTATACCAGCTGATAATCGTCAAGTCCCAATATTTGCTTTGCGCCGCACTTCGTGCAGATCGTTCGAAGGCACTTTTGCATAAGAAACTTCCATCCTCGATGCGACAAGACAAAATAAAAGTATGAATTGTGTTGGAACTATATGCGGAATTCATCCTTCCCAGTGTCGCAAGGGCACTCCAACCACCGTACTATCTGATACCTTCGCGGCCATTTGTTTTGCAGTGATGTTTATGACATTTGCAAGAGGAACCAACCGAAAAGGTTGGAAATGCTCAAAGAGACGCGGTGCTTTTGGATGACCGTTGGACGATTTTGGAAATGAATGCGGAATTCAATCCTCCCAGTGTCAACAGGGCACTCCAACCACCGTACAATCTGATAACTTTTACGGCCATTCCTTTTTCAGTGACTCTTATGACGTTTGGACAAGGCACAAAACGAAACTGGCTAAAAATCATTGGTATACTGTTGTTTCGGCTGTTGGACTATTTTTGGTATTTCTTCGGGAATCATCCCTTCCATTGTCGGCTGGGCACTCCAAACACCGTACTATCTGATATCTTTGATAGCCATTTGGCTTCCAGTCATTCTTATAACATTCGGACGAGGCACAAAACGAAACTGGCTGAAAATCACTGAGATACTTTTGTCATGGCCGTTGGACGAATTTAGGATTTCAGCGAAAGTCATCCCTCCCAGTCTGGACAGGGCACTCCAACCACCGTACTATCTGATAGCTTTGGAAACGAAAATGGCTGAAAATCACTGAGATACTTTTGTGATGGCCGTTGGACGAATTTAGGACTTCAGCGAAAGTCATCCCTCCCAGTCTGGACAGGGCACTCCAACCACCGTACTATCTGATAGCTTTGGAAACGAAAATGGCAGAAAATCACTGAGATACTTTTGTGATGGCCGTTGGACGAATTTAGGATTTCTGCAAGTCATCCCTTCCAGTCTCGACAGGGCACTCCAACCACCCTACTATTTGATACCTTTGACAGCTATTTGGTTTCCAGTCATTCTTATATCATTTGGACGAGGCACAAAACGAAACTGGCTGAAAATCACTGTGATGTCGACGGATTTAGTATCGATAATTTGTTCACCATTGTGGTGGGATCTGGGTACCTGACTTGACTGTCGATATGACACGTGGTTATGGCAGCTATCAGCTGAGTGACAACAAGAATTGGAGGATATCGAAACAGTTCATCATGATGCGGAGAGTGGACGGTCTGGAAGAGAGGATGAAGGGGATCTTGGGATGGGGAGAACATTGAGATTATAAGGGCTTACAGCATGGTAATCATTTGATTAAATTGCTGGTCGTTGGGTTAGGGTCCGAACCGATGAAGCATTCCAAGAAATGTGGATCTTGACCGTGAGTCGAAGATGAGCCACATGACGGATATTTTTGGTAGTGAAATAAGATGACGCTTTGCCGGAATATTACAGATATACCATCTTGAATGTATGTCATAGTTCCCTTACAAATTGCATCGCAGAATATAAATTTCACGTCCATGACAGGAACGAGCGTTCCCCAATTGATCCCATTGATTATCATGCCATTGAATTTTGCTGCCGCTGTTGCCCATTTTGTTGTTTCGTCAGTCATTAGCCCCGTAGTTTGTGTATTACAGTTATGCGTTGAAAACCAATAGAAGGGATGGCGGTAACATTCATGACTTGAAATGAATAGAATTGGATGGCACCGTCACCAAGAGTCTTGAAATGAATGGCATCGGATCTATAGTACAGAAACAACCGATATTGAATCGGTTTTGGCGGTGGTATGGCAATCTGAGCGTCTACCTTGAACCTGCTTGTGTCTGAAGGGTGTCGACGATGATGAAGTACGCGGTCATTCCACCACAATCCTAGGTTGGTTGTAATTTTCAAAGCTCACAACTGTAATTTGTCAATTTGTGACAGCGACGGCGGTACAAAACTACTCTTCTTGGGACAGGCCTTCAAGGCAACAACGACATCTGATAGTTTCACGGTCGTATTTACTGTTACCGAAACAGAACCCTATTCTGCATGATGTTGATTGTTAAAAATGATTCTGATTCATCGAAGGAAGGAAACAAGAGTGGGGATGTCGGGATTCTTCCTATCTCTTTCATCGATGTATTTTGCAGCGGAGAAAAGGGAAGCCATCGTCAGTCTTTTAAATACAACGAACGCTTTTAGTCAGTCCTAACGAAGGAGGAGGTTCAGTGCAAGATCAACCAGTGGTTACTGTTAGGAAGAAGATGTATGATAGGTGTAATGCAACAAGATAACTGTAAACTACGGTACTTATTCTACAGAAAAACCGTCGCCACTCTCTCCGACCTCAACGGGACCTCAACGAAACCAACAAATTATCTGACAAGTAGATATAGCCGTTATTAACCCGTTATTGTTGCGTAATACTGCCTGTTAGAGTTCGTGAACGTAAAAATGGCATACGTACCTACTTGTATCATACTCGTTCAACAGTACGTTAGTACGTGTAACATTGGGATGAGGGGTAGGAACACCTTTTAGGCAAGGAGGGAGGGGTGGGAACGCGTTCACAGTCAACCTCCTACTTTAGTACGTGTACCAGATACAGAAAGAGGGGAAAAAATCATACGTAGTACGGAGTATAATAACTGTAAACAGTAAATTTCGATCCCGCTGTCATTCTTGAAACGTGCTGCTACGACGTATTACGAAGTACCGGTACGAAGTACGTAGTACGTTGTAGAACTGACGTGTCGTCACGTATTTTCACTGTTCTCACAAGTTTTACAAAAAAAAAAGAGAGAATATCGTCGTTTACAGTCAGGTTCTCGATTCCATTGAGATCTTGGTATAATATCGTGTCGGATCCTGCTTGAATCTAAATTGGCATTGAATAACGATAGGATCACCTGTCGTTGCAAGGTTACCGTAGTCGTTTCTTTCCTTCGGATGATTTGCCAACACGAAGACCACCATGGGCCATCGGGTGATTGATATCTTCCTCCAACAACAGGCTGCTGCTCTTTGTTGGTCCTTCCGCCAATTTCCCACCCGAGCTATTCCAGGAAGATGTCAGATATGGATCCGTCGAAAACGGTGGTCAATTCGTCTCGGCCGAGCAAATCAATGCCGGAAGAAGTGGAATCTACAATCACCATCACCAAGAGTCTCCAAGTCATTGCAATCGGGTGTATTTCACAAAAATCGCCGAGATTGTGGCGATGGTATGTTTGCGAGGAGGATGTCGGATGTGCCGTCACCAAGAGTCTTGAAGTGATTTGAATCGGATGTATTTCACAAAAATTGCACATCAAATTTGTGGTGGGGCGTCCATATTATCTGTTCGTTGGAAAAAAACTACTACTTTCAGTTTAGGTCTCTACTAGTGATTGCCCTTACTAATACCAGTCATTGGAATCACTGCAATTGGAATCACTATAAAAGAGAAGAAGAGAGACTGACATTGTTGAGAGAGAGAGAGAGAGAGAGTAAAAGAGGGGGGAATACACGAGGAGAATGGAAAAGAAGAATTTTTCCCACCATATCGGATGCCTTCCTGGATCTCTTTCGTCTAATTTTAAATAATTATGTGTCAACTGCATACAGATTATACCATTCGTAAAGTAACTGGCAAGGTATGTATGGAAGTAATCGTCAAAAAGTGATTTCCCACCCCGGCATGGTAGTTTTCCCAACCCTTTGTTCGCGTTTGGGAACTTTTTCCCAACCCTGTTATTCGAGTCGATTTCGGGTGCCTTCCTGGATCTCTTTCGTCCAATTTTGAACAAATATGTGTCGTATGCATACAGATCATACCGTTCGTAAGGTTGTTCGCAAGGTTTGTATGAGACAGATCGTCAAAAAGTGATTTCC
The DNA here is from genome assembly GCA_019154785.2 of Nitzschia inconspicua. Taxonomy (NCBI): domain Eukaryota; phylum Bacillariophyta; class Bacillariophyceae; order Bacillariales; family Bacillariaceae; genus Nitzschia; species Nitzschia inconspicua. The sequence goes on from JAGRRH010000015.1 coordinate 10,245, forward strand.
CACCCCGGCATGGGAGTTCTCCCAACCCTTTGCTCGCGTTTGGGATTTTTTTCCCACCCCTGTATTTCGAGTCGATATCGGGTGCCTTCCTGGATCTCTTTCGTCCAATTTTGAACAATAATGTGTCGAATGCATACGGATTATACCGTTCGTAAGGTTATTCGTAAGGTTTGTATGAGACAGAACGTCGAAAAGTTATTTCCCACCCCGGCATGGTAGTTCTCCCAACCCTAGGAGGCGAGTTTCCTCGACACTGGCAAACATAAATATTAGAAGGACTTTCTACCTTCCAGTCAATTTATTGTCGGAATGCAGCTTCTCAAATTCAGTGAACTCAACGTCATACCGATTAAGTCTGAGATCATGCTTCATGGTTGGTTTTCCAGTTTGCTCGTCGATCTCGTCATCGAAAAACAGATTGCACTGCCAATTCAAGGAATCGTGGTGTATCTTCTGAAGTTCGCTGTAATACAGACGAGAGGCAGATGGATTCGGCACGGGCCAGTGATCTTCGATTCGGAGGTCATCGTCGCGGGCGGTACGAGAGGATAAACAATTAATTGGTGATAAAAATTATTGTGGGGCAGACTTCATTTATACATAGTAGCTTAGTAGCATGCTATTATTACATCGCGATCACTCATGTATTTGAATATTTGAAATTTGATGGTGCCAGAGTTCGATTGTACGAAATTGGGTGGACACGTGGAATGTATAACGGGCAGACGGTATTCGGGAGTGTATCTTTTATTCATTCACTATTCAAAGTCAACGTACGTAGTAGACTACTAGCTCTCTAGTAGAATCCAACAAAAAAGATACACCTCATCATCATCATCCATTGTCATCACCACCACCGTCATCACCACCGTCATCATCAACATCATCTCCATGTATCATACGATACACCTACTAGCTGGTATCACGGCTACTCTTGCTCCTGCTGCTGCTGGTGGTGATGGTTTAGCTCATGGAAATTAATGGCGACAACCAATGAAGCACACCGTGTTTCAAAGAAATTGAAATCACTTCAAACATCATCATCAACAATTCCGTCGCCATCATCACCTCCTCCATCTCCACTCTTCACCATTGCCTCGTCCAATTACACTGATTTTTGTCAACAAGAATATGCCAAACGGTTGATTTTTGCGGGGCCATGTCATCCGAATACATTGGTTCTGGTCGAACCTAAGGAGATTTAGACGTGACAAACTGCTCAGCTGTGTGGCCAAAATCTCTGTATCGAGAGCGACGTCACATAATGCCATGTCTCCATTTCTCTGGTTGTAATTTTTTCAGCGTGTCGAAGGAGAGGTGTTAGAAAATATGCCGATGTACATCTGTGGCTTCCAAATCTGGGCGGAAGGGCACCACCCATCGGACTCTTATCCCACACTATCATACGAGTGGATGAATCACTTCTATGCCTGCAGCAATCGTCGTGACAGCAGTTACAAATCCACCACCAAGGGAACTGACCTACATCCTGCCACTTGATTCCCTATGATACCACCATGAAGAATTGTTCTTCCCCATCTTCACAACAGGAGGCGATATCCTACAATTCCTATTGTCACACCCGTTCAACTCTTCGAGGCATGCGGTTCTTGGAATGAATCAGTTAAGATGCGACCTCTTACGTTGTCCAACTTCCGGAATCCTTTACTGGGATGTCCACATTGGTCTTGCATTGGGACAAAAAAAGGCTGACAAAAAAATCAGATGGTAACTGGGGTTGGAGTGCCGTGCCGACGCCCAGAGTGACGAATTTAGCACAGATGCCATGACAGATCGTCCAACGGCCATCCAAAATTGATATATCTCCTTCCTTGTCTGCAAATTTCGTTTGTTTCCTCGTTCAAATGGACAAATTGCCGAAAAGGTTATGAGACAGTACGTGGGTTTGAGTGCCCTGTCGAAGCTGAGAGTGATGAATTCCGCATCAAATACCAAAAACATCGTCCAACGTCCGTGCCGTTGTCGTATTTTTCTTTTCTGACTTTGACAATTTCTTTCTGGAGATGCTCTAGCTAGCCACTGCAAACATGCCTTTCTGTATGCAACTGTGCGCTTTGTTAAGCAACAGAAAAAGGTTTTTGGCAGTCATTCCGTAGAAAGTTTTCGACGTTGGATTGTACCAAAAAATCGTCCAACGTCCGTGCCAAATCCAGTAGCCGACAAAAATCTCACAACACGTTTGTCGTATTTTTCTTTTCTGAATTTGACAGACAATTCTTTCTGGAGATGCTCTAGCTAGCCACTGCAAACATGCCTTTCTGTATGCAACTGTGCGCTTCGTTAAGCAAGAGAAAAAGGTTTTGGCAGTCATTCGGAAGAAAGTTTTCGCCGTTGGATCACTTCCATCGATTAACGTGAGATTTTCTCCTGGCGCCAATCCTTGTCTTTTGAACGACAGAATTCATGTCAAGCACGAAAGGATTCTATGCAACAAACAATGTCGATATTGGAACTAGCTAGTCAACAACAAATTTTCTTTTTACTGGTTAATGTTGATTGGTTTCTTCTGCTACACCTTCCACTTGATTTACACGTTCCATTGAGTTGTCCCTTGTTTTACTCGACCTGTCTATCCCAGAAATGTTAGTCGACAATGCTGTAAAACGAATACGAATTGTCGTCATCTTCGTCATGGGTTCCGTTTCTTTTTAGTTCCGCCACGTTCTCCAACTTTTCGTCTTTGTAATCGGTGGCGCTGTGTTTTGATTCTTCCTCGTGTGGGGCCGCCACTTTCCCCATCTTTTCGTCTTCGTCGTCTTGTTTTTCGTCTTCGTCTTCCACTTCGTCCAATGTCGGAATCTTTCCAGTCCGTTTCCAGTCATTCACACGTGCATATATTGCGGACTTGGTGCGGTTGGGGAGGAGGGCAAGAACATCATCCCAGTTTTCATTCTTCGAGATCGACTCCATATGCTGGAGCGCGATCTTCAATTCTGGTTTGGTCCAATAACGTACATTACGGGTCTCATTGGCCGAGTGAGTTGCGCGAGCTTTCTGGCGACTGACAGGATGGCTGCGTGTAGTCTTGGTGTTCCCAGATAAGGAATAAGCTCGCTTGTAGCGCGAGCGAAGGGCAGCGACGGATCGTTTGCCTTTGACGCACCCTTTGCTGATAGCTTTCCATGACAAACCTCTTTTTCGCGAGCGCAGCAATTCATTTTCTTCTTCTTTCGTCCAATGAGGGTCGCCGTCTTCGTCCCGGATTTCTTTCTCTCCTTCAGATTGCGGGTCTTTGTCACTGATGGGAGTATGTTCGGCGGAGACAGCTGCTACAGCGATTGTACCTCTACTGGTACCTTCTCCTCCTCCTCCTTTCTGTTGATTTTGTATCTGCGTCTGCATCAAGATTTGTCGTTGTTCGTTCAAGACGGTGATGTGATGCTGAAAGCTATCCTTTTGCATGGAATTGAAAGACTTCCACTTTTTCCATTCCAAAGCTTCGTGTTCGACATCATCCTTCAAGGATTTGAAGTACTTGTCGATATGTTGCGAGGTGACGTTGAAGTCATCCGACCAGCCCAAAATGTGTGGTGGAAGATTGTTGGCTGTGAGTTCAAACGGTTGGTTGATCAACCGGGCCTGGACGTACTTAGAGTATTCAATGTCCTTTTGGGAAAAGCGGAATGGCTTTGACATGGCTGTCAGTGATGGTCCAACGATGATGACGGAGAGGAAGATGATAGAAAGAGCTGTAAACTTTGTCGTAATCGTAGTAATGAGAATAATGAAAGTAATAATACTCTAGCAGAGCCACTTATCTGCAAGAAAAGAGACCGCCTGTTTCTCTCTCGACCTTCACACTTGTGAGTGGCATGTTTGCACCCTTCTCATTCCCGTATAGCTGTCTGGGCTGTTCATCTCGACGTTCACACTTCTTGGTGTGAGGCAGCTGTTTGTGTCCACTCGACCTTCACAATTGGCTCGTATGATACGTAGTATTTCATACGGCGTAGTGTGCTAGAGGTATGATACTACCTAGTACTACGTACCACCCTATTGGATGATAGCGGTAGTTGATGACTGGGTATGCATACCTACAAGCTACCACTAGTAGAGTACGGTAGACTACGGTAGGTAATAAATGCTACTGGTATGATACCTACCGTGTATGGTAGAATTAATACCGTACCAGGTATCATATGATACCTCCAGAGTCTACCGTAGTTGATGATGTAGGGTTGGAGATCATCAGTACAGAGCAAGATCCATGATCATGCATACCGGTAGATAGATGATAGTACTACGGTAGATTGTGGTAGAACTAATTCCGTACCTCCAGAGTCTATCATACCGTAGTTGACTGTGAATTACGGTATCTTCCATCACCAGTAGCAACTACTCCGGAGTATTATATAACAACAGGAACAACAACGTCTTCGTGGTACAGCTATGATATATATATATGATACATGAATGGAAGATGGAACAAACCAACCAATGTGTTTGGTCAAGAATTTGTTGACGAATACCATACGGTAGTCCAACGCAACCACAACAGGTGCACAGCAAAAACAACAAGAACAAAATTAAAAAAATGAAAGATGACGTCAACAACGGAAACGACACTACCGTTTCTGACACCAAATCATCCTTATTAGTGATAAAAACAACGATGACACCTACCACCATAATCATGAATCTGAATCATTTTCGCATGTCATTTCCGACGGGAAACAGCGTTCATATGGTCAATGTTGGAAACAAGGCCGTCACAGAACGGATGGCACATGCTCCATCCAAAGTCATTCTAACCGCCACTGTCCTACATGCCTTTTCTATATCACCATCATCAAAGTCGACTGATACTACTTGTACTTCGAAAGTACAGAATTAACTCATTGGACCCGTTTTTGCCACGGCCCAAATTGCTGGTATCATGGCCGCCAAACGACCACCCGATGCAATTCCCCTTTGTCATCGTACTGCAAATGACTCGTCGTCGTCACACATCTTCATGTGGAGCCCAGTGGGGATGTTTGGGTCGGAAATTCTATTTTTGCTGCCAAACACTTACAACCAGATTATGTCAAGAGTATTCCACTACTGGTACTCGATTCTATTGTATTACAAGTGTTTGCAAATCTTGAATGGTTGTGAATTGGATACTCATGGGACACCCATCACACCTACTACCTATGAAAATCCGAGCAACTTTGGAGTAATGTCGAATCTGTCAACACCACAACAATAAGTACATCATCGTCGACGTGGTCGTCAGGATTGTATTCTATTCAAAGTGATGCGGTCTGCATCCTAGTGGTAGAAAAGGAGGGTGTGATATGCGACTCAGCGAAGACAAAATCTTTCAAAGAATTCCATGTATCCTCGTCACTGGAAAGGGCTTTCCAGACGTCGCCAGACTTCAATGGATACATTGTTTGCAACAGTTACTACAAATTCCAGCCATCAATTTGTGCATTTGCAGTCCGTATTCCGTATGGTGTATCCGTATTACATACCTACCAATTCGAACATGGAACCAGAATGGAACAGGCCAAACAACTACAACATCTGTAGCAACAACATCAGCAACAAAATATAATCGGTACGGTTGAGGACGGCCACACAACAACAACAACAACAACAACAACGATAACATCATCATCGTCTCAGTTGCAAATCCAATGGACCGTTTTACGTCCCTCTCAAGTCCAACAATTGAACTTACCAAAATCGGCATCTCAACAATTGAATCGATTGGACAAGAAACGACTCGAATACTTTTTAGATACTGATCATCCCTTTGGTCGACAAGGGATCCACAACAACGACCAGTCGAACTTGGAGCAACGAAACAATTCAAAGTCGAATTGGAAGCACAACATTGGCTAGGGATGGATTATCTGTCCAATGCAGTCGTATCCATGATCCAATCGCAGATAAAAGTACATTAACAGCAACTATTGTTGTTTTGGGAGTTGTGGTCTTGGTGGATCATGCCTGTCAATGCAGCCATCCTTGTTGGAGTGAGAGGAACGGAGGTACCTTGAGTGGTCGTTTCACGACGACACGTAAATCGGCAGTATCCCATGCAAGCTGGAATACTTTTGCCTCGTAATCGCCGTTTTATGATGATGATGATGATGATGATGATATCGGTGAATCCAAGAATTCAGGAATGATGCCCATACCTTTCTTTACCACAGCAGTTTTTCCGAGATCACGACGATATTATCGTGGTACGTCAAAGTGTTTCAAACTTGTCGGAGATTCAGCCGATGGTCGATCCATGGCGGCGTTGGGATCTGGTATGGATAGCAGCATGCATGGAATGTCGGAACGATCGTATGAAGCTGTGGCTGCCAAAATAAGTGAGGTCTCGTGCCATGTTCATCCAACTTGGTTATACAGAGTAAGAGGGTCCCAATCCCCTCCGTTTCTTTCAGCAAAGCTTTTTTCCCAGACGATTTAAAAGACAAGTAGCCCACTTGGATTCCGCCGGGTAAGAGCCAAAATCCCAGACGAAGGCATTGCCGATGGTGGAGAGTTGAGAAAAAAATTGCCTTCACGTCGCACTCGTTCCATGGAAAGACAATGCTTGCTCGAAACGTCCTTCTCCTCTGCGAAGAGGTTCGAGGAAACTTATCTGGGTCTTTGCGACGCAACAATCAAAATGTGTCGCAGGGCCAAGCGTCGGCGTATGGCCGCAAGATTACAAAGCAAATTTTCTTAAAATCTAGAGGAATACACGACCCGGCCATGTCAACACAGTGATTAGAGTTGTACACGATCAAGGTCACTTTGTAGTTCTGGAAGTCAATGTGAAAAAAAGGCTTTTGAGGTATGGGACGGGAAGGATTATAACACCGATTATAGTCCCATGATAGATCTGCGGTTCGGGACCGGCAGATCGTTGTGTGGCAGATCTTGATATGCGATTGGGATAGTTCTCTTCCGGCCCTTCTGCATAGTTCTTTCCAACATCCAAATCACAAATGTATATAGGAAAAAGAAAGAGAGAGCGCGTCTGTTGTTTTTGGATTGGCCTTGTTCCAACCGGTAGTAGCAATCTTTTTCCACAATTGAATGGAAACTCACAGTCAAGACCATGAAACGAAAGCGTATGTCGCACCTTGCTCTTCAGCCATACAAGTTCAATGTGATGCAACGCAAAATCATGGGATACTATGATGCAACAATCCAAATTGAATGTTTCAACTGAACCGACGTCTTAAAAATTCCTCGCAAACAGTTCATTATTTTGTGCACAGTTCAGAATCTCTCGACTCAAACTCTGTAGTTTCGAAAATCTTTTTACTGTTAAGGACGAAATATAGCAATCAGAGTCATTATCGCATATTTCAACTAAACTACCATATGATCAATTAACAGAAAGATGATTCTTTGCAAACAAAAGAAAAAAATTAATTATACAAAATAAATACTACGCGTTCATCTTCTTCTGCTTCTTCACAGCTCTCTCAATTTATTGCCATAAAATAAAATAAATGCTGCCGTAGAGTGGAGAAAGTTATTCGTATCATACCCTTTTCTTGATTGTTCCATGTAGAATCCACGTGTCGCTCAATGCGTCGACCTTCGCCTAACCAGGTCGACTTTGTTGATTAAGGTTCCACGTGACGCTCCTTGCTTCGACCTTCGCCTCATCATACAGTTAACAGTCTTCAGGTCGAGTGAATTTCCGTATTTTTGATGCTTCATTTTACATTCCACATGTCGCTCAATTCTTTCATCTTCCGTGCGTCGACCAGACCTTCGCCTCATCATCACATCACATCATCATCATCATCATCCGTCTCCGGTCTCCGGACTCGAGAAATTTTTCTTCTTCGTGTGTATTTTACGACTAATACTACGACGTACTTACGACGTACAGTTAACTGCAAAGTTAACAGTAAGTATCATCTATCAAAAATAGAACTGTTCGAAATTGCATCCATCCACCATTCAAGCTCTCTATCCAATCTCATCATCAAGAACTGCACGCTAAGAAAATAAATTGTGAATAACTGATAATTTGTTAATTTATAAACGGCGTTTTCGTTGAAAGTTGGTGCAAACGATACCTGTGAGTACTTTTTTATTTCCGACAGGTCGCTGGTTACTGAATTTTGTTGAAATTTGAATGTTCCTTTTTATACGTCGTTTCAGTTGAAAGAAACTCTATTTCGTCAGTATCTAAATTACTTATTAGGAGAATAATTGCACAAAGATGAGAATTCTGAACTGCGCATTATCTGAAAAATGATGCTAAAACTTTAAAATACGTCGTTTCGGACGAAAGATCCGCTTGAACGAATGTACCCATCATTAAGCACTAGTCTGGAATTTTCATCCACAAACCCTCCCTCTTCTTCGGATGATCCGACATCTATGATACAGAAGTCAAAAACTGTATCAAGTAATAAAAGATTCCATAAAACAAAATAAATGATAATGAAATCTATTTTATGGCTATGCCAACAACTAGCTACCGGCAGTTCCGTATCTAAGAAGTTGACTCACCCGCCTGGCCTCCAAGGGGGCGGGGCAAATTATGCAACAGCTTTCCCTCCACTCAGTACCCTGTTGCCCACCACTCAGTACTGGAAAGGCAAAAAACCTCACGAATGAGGAAAAGTCCAAAGAACCAGTGATTGTCAGATATGGTGTTGTCTTCCAAAAACAATGCTGGGAAGGCAGCAATTAACCACGTAAATTGTGTTGGGTGTGTTGATACCTTTTACCTGTTGCAACCCAATAGGGCGGATTGTACGTCTACAAGAAGCCTTCCATGCCAAGCACCAGTAATATTTCCAATGAAATAGTACCGTTCCTCTGCACTTGACACTCGGCTGAGTTATGATGCCATTTCTTCCACAGAAATGTCAGTGCCCATCACAACTCTATCAGGAATCATGCATTTAACACTCTTCCTCCTCTCCCTTAGCCCCCTTCCAACTAAATAAGAGAAACGCAATCTTTCCGGTCGGCCACCGGTTCTGAATGATGCCATGCACAAGACAGCAGTAGTTTGTACTACCGCTGGGACGATCTCTTCCGTTGCACTGATAGATCGTCTGTGGATTCTTCGTTCCCCAGGCTCTGACAAACCTGGGTTAGTATCAAGTAAAAATAGATTCTATGAAACAAAATATTCTTAACAGTTTAGTACACCCCAAAAGATCGTTGATTGCGCCCTTCTTCTACCCTTGCCACTCATTTTCCACTAGATCATCAAGCATATCCGACATCAAATCTTCCTCATGGTCTTTAGCATTCGCATTTCAAACTTCAGAATATTCGAGAGCCAAATAGAGACACGAAACTAGGCTCAAACTAGCAGTTGGCATATCCACGAAAACACATTTTTATACCAGTATACCAGCTGATAATCGTCAAGTCCCAATATTTGCTTTGCGCCAACAACGGAATCTGCCAGACACATTCCAAGGGGCTGTGTATCATTAGAAGAACAAATTTTACAGGGTTGCAGATTGGGCATGTAGGACGATGTTACGAACCAACGGCGTTCTCAGTAAAAAAACTTGTCCACTTCTTGACAACTCAAACTACGACAAAGAGAACCCCAATACCAACTTCCAAGAAATCTCGTGGACGTCCGTTGTCCCTTGCCACAGCCTCGCCTTGTCAACTTGATGATAGAGCGACGGTGAGGCCTGGGTACGCGTCAATTGGAAGTCTTGGAGCTCAATAGAAGCCGTCTCGCCGTTCGTAGCATCGTAAGTGATGACGATGTTAGTGGACGCATCACTATCGATAAGGGACAGCTCGTTGTTGTTGGGGACGAGTCCTCATCTCTGTCGGACAACTTAAGGGTGGAAACTTGCTCTTTTTTCTTCCGCAGGATGGGGGGTAGTGTTATTACCATTGTCGTCGTCTCCAGAACTACCAGCGCTGTAAAGCGTCTAGATATTGTCGTCGCAATCGATCATGGAAAAAGTATCTTCTTCATCCTTGTGGCCGCTGTTGGTAATGGGTATGGGTATGGTGATGGCATCGTTGTTGTCCTATCCGCTAGTCATATTGAGGGTTTATTTTGTTGTTGGTAGCTGAGTAGTCGTCATCGTTGCCGAAGAAGTTGTTGTTGGAATGTTGGAAGGTGCTATCGCCTTTGTCATCATCGTTGGTGGTCGTTTTTGACAAAGTGTTTGACGGTGTCATAGCCATCGTCATCTCCGTTGGTAGTTTCACTGGTAACAAAGTTACCTTACTAAGGAGTCTTGGACGGTGTCATCGCAAACAATGTGGGGATACAGGTGCCGTCCTCTTCGTTGGAAGCCTGGCTGGAATCGAACTTCCTGCTTCCAGTGTGTGATGTCACTTAATATCGATAATATGGTCACCATTGTGGTGGGATCTGGGAAACTGACTTGACTGTCGATGTGACACCTGGTTATGGCAGCTATCAGCTGCGTTTTTGTATATGCGCAGGCTCACGACCCATGGCTCGGAACCATGCAATACGATAATATATATACCGCACTCTTCCAGAACTTCGCAGAGGAGTCGAACATCGAACAAATCAAAAGACGGTGGATGTTCCGGAACGTTTGTGACAAGGCTGTCATTACTGCCATCGTGCGGCCCTTCATTCGCTCGAATAACATTCTTCTTCACAGTCAATAATGAATGATTGTTGCTCTCAAATCAGTTTCGTTGATGTTGTTCTTTCTGCTTGGGAAACATCGTTGTTGTTGTTGCTGTTGTTGTCTTGCTACACCACGGTATTCACCCGTCTATTTTCGATCCGAATGTAGAATTTCTGGCACGTTTGTGTTTGTGAATTTGAAGGGAAGTCCTTTAGCTAGTCGGAATGAAAGTAAAAACTTGTTGGCCGATTTTCTCCTGTTTGTTCATTTTGTAAAAGAAGGTCATCCACCATGATGAATCCAAGGGAGGTTACCGACGAATAAGCGATGATTTTGAATACTTAGTAGAGGGATACTCGTGATGGTTGTTCTTGGTATACGTCGTAATTGATAATCCACAATCAGCACTGACAAGTATGTCTTGGTTGGTTGGTGCTGTTTCCATAAGATTGTGATTTGTTGTGATTTGTGATGTGATTGTGACGTTCGTCGACATTTCATTCACGAAACAACTTCTTTCCCGGAGAAGGGTTGTGAGGTTGGGACATTTACCTACCGGTATTTTACTTTATTACAGTGTTACATTCACAGTCACAGTCAGTACGAACGTACAGTTCAATTGGGTATATGCTCGTAGGCTAAAAAGGTAAAGGTACGTATGATACCTGAAGGATTCGAAAGAAAATAGAGTCGAATCTGTCAAAACGGCGAACATCAAATACGTCAAGGTGCGCGAAAAAAAAAAAGAAAAACTAGTAGTTGGACATGGACGACTGATACCATGTGATGCTGTTTTTCTTTGGATCGACGACAACCCTTACATTGACAGTGAACAACAACAACAATGACATTATTGTTTTGGGAGCGACTGTCATCATGGAGCGGCGGTGGGTTGCACACGATGGCAGCAGTCCAAAGTCCAAACGGCCACGTACTACTAGACAGTTCTCACAACGATGATCCAATCTGTCCAATCCAACAACAATACCTCATATCTTCGCTCGATGCTTTCGTAACCTGTCAAATTTTGTTGCATGACACACTACACGACAAGTTCCTTTGTCGAAAAAGTGGGAAACAAGCAGATCCCAGACCGTTAAGACAAATGAAACGTCAATGCCTACTATATTGAATATAGACTACTGCCACCCGTGAAATGACAGATACGACCGATATGTCGACTAACGACCCTTATGCCATTGCCACGGACGTGGCATTGAACCTATTGTCCAGATCGGAACAAAAGGATTAGAAACGAATAGTTAGTTGCAGACTGCAGACTTTCCCAATGGAAAGGCTTGTTTACTGTCCACTATATTTCTCGACAGATCCCATGAGACAGCAATGGCAAATCCAGAAGGAGTGGCCATTCGCACACAGGAATGGAATACCGTATCCTCCACCGAATACTCGGGGCAGTTGTTGTCGTCAATGGATTCCTCGATCGATGTCGACGATAGAAGGAAGAATTGAAACGACTGGATGTCATGCGAAGGTACCTCTTTACTCGAGAAGCTTCACTCCTCTTTCGAAAGGAAAAGCATGTGGAACTTTTGAACCGATGCCAGGCGTTTTTTAAGGCAATGTTTGCAGTCATTCTTCGTGGTGTCAACGATTGAAATTTCCAATTAACGATGCTGCCAAGTGGGTCGTCCAGTTTTCGTGGGACGTCAAAGTAGTTCAAACTTGTCGGAGATTCAGCCGATGGTCGATATATGGCGGCGTTGGGATCTGGTATGGATAGCAGCATGCATGGGATTTGTCAGAACGATCGTACAAAGCTGTGGCTGAATAAGTGAGGTCTCGGGCCATGTTCATCCAACTTGGTTATACAGAGTAAGAGGGTCCCAATCCCCCCCGTTCCTTTCAGCAAAGTTTCCCAGACGATTTGCTTGGATCCGCCCGGAAAAGCCAATCCCAGACGAAGCCATTGCCGATGGTGGAGACTTGAGAAAAAATAAATTGCCTTCACGTCGCAATCGTACCATGGAAAGACAATTCTTGCTCGAAATGTCCTTCTTCTCGGCGAAGAGGTTCGAGGAAACTTATCTGGGTCTTTGCGACGCTACAATCAAAATGTACCGCAGGGCCAAACGCCGGCGTATGGCCGCAATATTACAAGCAGAAGTTGCCGAATATTATGTTCGACAAGGCATCTTATTGTCGTTGATGCCGTTCTTTAGTTTGGCCACCGACACAAAAACAAACAAAGGTGTTAATACTCCATGGGGTGGCACCTCCTCTACTGCCATTGTAACCGTCAGTGATCCTGCAGAATGGCCCACTGGACCGTTTTGTCATGTCTACATTGCTACATGTGAAAGTTTAGACCAATGTCTAACGAAAGTCAAACCAGTCTTGCAGGCATTTCTCAGTCAAATTGAATCGGCAGCCTCCAATACTGCGGCCAACCAACAGAGACAACAGGGAGGACATACTGCCGATTATCTCATCGTGTACGTACCCATCAACGGTGGAGCATCGACTGCCGACAAGTTACATCAAGGATTCCAATCTATCGCCCGATGGAGACAATGCTTCTCGACGAGGACTCTTCCGACGGTCTCGGAAGGGTTGGACTGTTAGGATCATCTACTAATTTTGGTTGCCGTTGTTGTCCATCGATGCATAAGGCTTTTGGGCGACGAACGCAGTCAAACTGGTAGAAACTCATAATGATGTTTTTGTGAGGGAAACTGGACGATCTTGGAAATTCGACTGGTTGTTATCTCTCCCAGTGCCGACCGAGCCCTCCATGGGTCGTATTGTCTATTATCTTTGATGGCCATTTGTTGTCCATTGATGCATACATCTTTTGGACGAGGAACTCGATCAAAGTGGCAGAAAATCATTGAGCTTTTTTTGTGAGGGCAATGGGACGATCTTGGAAATTCATGCAAAATTCATCTCTACCAGTATCGACGGAGCACTTCAACCATCCAACGTATTATCTGCTGCCTTTGACGACCTTTCCATTGTTAATGAATGAAATCATTTGGACGGGGAACGAAACCAAAGTTGCTGAAAATCATTGAGATACTTTTGGGATTGCCGACGGCAGGTGGACGATTTTGGAAATGTGTATGCGGAATCCAAAGCTCTCAGTGTCGCCGGGTACTCTAGCCACAGTAACAAATGCTGGCTGTGACGGGGTGACGGGAATTTGTTTTCCGTTGTTTATGAAATCATTTCGGACGACAAACTAGCAGAGAAACAAAAGGTACTTTTGGCATCACAGCCTCCGACATCATTACGGTCAGACTCGGGAATTCCATCATAACAGGAAGGAAGGATTTTCTTTTTCTATTTATATGCAAGCATGGTATACTAAGGAAAATGAATAATCTACACGTATGGTGGAGATCCCCGTCGTTTTGTCTTGGTCGGGAGGGGTTATGAGGAAAAACTGGTGAGGCAATCCAAATCATACCTTCCGACATCCGTACGGCCACGCTCTTGCACTCTATCATAACAGGAACGATTTGAGACAAAAATCCATACCGATCAAACAACCCGTTCAAATGTTTGTTACTTATGTGACAATGACAAAAATGAATACAACGACTACACGAATCACTGGTCCAAACAACTTGGTTTTCCAGTGGTCTCTCCCTACGAACGGAGGACCGATCAAAACATGCAAGTTTCCCTTTCGTCTGTTTCCATGGACTACTGTCACTGACAACCGACACAACGACAACGCAACAAACAGGACGTTGTTTGCGCTGACCATTGACAGTCTCTCCTCCAATATCAACAACAAGCAAATTACGAAGAGCAAAGAACAACCGCCAAACCCACACAAAATGCCAAAGGATAGCACCAAGAATGCATTTTTGTGGAACTGCGTCCAAAATTGCTCTAGAAAGAAGTTCTGCCAATAACGAGGGCGACAACAACAGATCTGACGGCTGGTTTTGGACAAAGCGTCCAACGTCCGACTATGCGGCTGGTTCCATCTTGGCCATATTTGCTGCACTGGCCAATGTTTTCCATTTCCGGAACGTTCGGTTCATTGGCCTGTCCCGCTTCTTTTGTGCCTTGACCTTGGCAAACCCTTCGACCACTCCAGCATCTCCTTCACATGACAGTTTGGCATTCATTAGGATATCTACGGAAACTGGCACAACGAACTTTTTTCTGACGGATGAAGCCATCAAAGCAAATCGCAAATGTTCAGCGAGCGAGGAATGGTGTCTTGTGATGTCGGATTGGCAAATCGAGACGCAATAATGTTCCAATCTTCGATCAAGTCTGTGTTGGGTACGGGTTGCAATGTCGGGATAATTTCCTTGCGATCCAACACATACCGTCATCTTTTGTCCTCTTGGGTGTATTTTCCTTCTCTCCCAACCAATGGACCAATATGTTTCGTTTTGGTCCGTCTGTCATCTTTTTTCATCTCCAATCCCTTCCATAATTGACCATCCCGTGTCAAAAGAAGCTCGATGAATAATATGTTTTTCCTTCATTGTTCGTCCCGGTAGGAAGATATGTTTGGTGTAATGATAATGATTGTCTTGTGTGTTTTGTTGGTGATGATCGAGGCTTGAGATGATGATCATCAGTTTTGAGAATTTCAAATTGGAGGAGAACAAGAGTACCGGTATTGTACGATAGGCTACGTACAGGTACACGGAGTAGGTACCGTAGGAGCTACCATTATTATTTTAATGATACATGAGATTTTCTACCGATGACGATCTTCAGAACACAGCGAAGTGTCCTTTCATTATTACTGTACTATCGTACTACCATACGCACTAACGGTACTATGATAGTACCGTATGCAATCTTGAACGTATGTGTGTGCTTTATCTACCGTAGGTAAAAGGGACTCGACACGAGCGCCGCTATTTTACGGTTATATTTTTGGATTATTCACTATTTATGATTGCCTGCATGCTCGGATCTTTTCCGCCGTTGGACAAGCGTTGGGAGTCGGCAGGCATCACACCAAGATGGACTTGAAGCTGTAAATACTACTGGGCCAGTGCTGTAAGTACAGTAATTATTATACGACAGCCGATGAACGACACAACGAACTACCCGGAGTACTACTGACTGTGAGTACGATGCTTGTATGATATCCCCCGATTTACCATCTTGAATCTGTTGGAGTTCCTGTGTTGACCGAGCACTCCATCCACCTGTATTATCAACTATCCATGAAGGCCATTTGTTTTTCATTGTTCATGAAATCATTTGAACGAGAAACGAAGCCAATGCGACTGAAAATCATTGAGATACTTTTGGGATGGCCGATGGCAGTCCAGTTGGACGATCTTGGAAATTCATGTGGAATTCATCTCTCCCAGTGTCGACCGAGCCCTCTTCCGCGGCAACGAGGACTGACAGCATCCTTCAAAGTGCGTATAACGAGTATTATTTGAGAAATGGCCCAGGATACAGCCAATTGACTTCAGCTCTTCCTTCTTGGTCCAGTACAGTCTCTACGTCTTCTGGTAATGATTTGTACTTCCCCCCCGTTTTGGAAAGCTTGAGGTGTCCACAACCCAATCGATTGATGCAAAGCATCTGTTTACGACATGGTCGATACGATGAAATCACTGTGTTTATGTTTGGCTCCGTTCATGGCCGATACGAGAGAAACATGTCCAAAACTGTCCGTCAGATCTGTTGTTGTCGTCATCCTGATTGGTAGAACTTCTTTCAAGAGAAATTCTGGACGTACTTCCACAAAAATGCATTCTTGGTACTATCTTCGCTTTCAATTCGATGGAGTAGTTTATTTTCTACCTTGATCTGTCGATGTCGTTCTCGATACTTGCGGTCTTCCAGAATACAGTCAAGTTCTAATGTCGAAGCTCGATCACATCCTTCGCTTTTATCATTACATCTTCTGAAGATACGAGGTATCTCTGACGAGGTATTGTTGGGATTGGACAGATTGCTTTGATCAACATTTTGATTTTCCCTTGGATTTATTATGATGAAACACTTTCTGTAACATCATCAACAGCAGGAGTAAACTGGCCAACAACTTCTTTACTTTCATATCCGTGTCCAAACCCCAACTCAGCTCTTTTCGGAGTGTCCATTGAATGAATCATGCTACGACTCCCAATGGAATCCTGTGCGGAGAGGTTGACTCCTAAGTACGAAAGCCTGATGTCGGGAACAATCGTTACTACTGGAGAAGGACTCCGAAGTATGGAATGACAATGCTAAAGGATATTCCAAACTTGTCCAAGGATGGTACAGAGAGACATCCGATATAGCTTCGATCCAAAGGGGTGGGTAAAATACGACGTACGCCTAACGCGCGTAAAGGGTTGGGAAAAATATCTCAGCATGGCCATACTTTGCTGTTGACAAACTTGAATAGATCATTCTTGTGTTTGACGGTTGTAGAACCACTTGAGCTCACAGTATCCGCAACCACTGCAGAGTCCGTGGTGGCATACCCCTGTTGGGAAATTGTCAGCGGCCGTTGGGATCAATTCGCAATTTGCTCGGTCTTATCCAATTGCTTTCTGTAGACCACATGTTTCACTGGTTAATTCAATGACGACGATTGTTGCAAACTTCCGGCAGCAAATGTATTCCTTTGCAAGATGGAGAGTCCAGTTGTTCAAAGACTGATACATCTTGATAACGGACCGCCAGCTTCTGTAAGTGATTCACTGTCAACACTTGGAAGCCCATCTTCACTCTACCTGCAGACGGGAAGATCGGATACAAGTTGTTAATGAAAATCCCATCCTGCAAATATCCGAAAGAATTGAAATTGAAACGGGGGGAACCTCATGTCGGGGAAGCAACAATGAGGGGGGAAAACATGCATGGCCATCGGAACAGGGCTGACAGAGTCTTGAAACAATCATCATCAAGTTCTATCTCCATTTCTGACATTCCACCGTGTTCCTTTTACATGCAAGTGCACGCCCCAACATTGGCCCTTTTATGAATACGTCGTTGGATCGCAAGGAATGGGCCACCCATCAATCAGTGATATTCTGGATTGTCACAAGACGTAGACCAGTCGGATACTCTCAACCCGATTAAAGTCGTATCTGGATACAACCTTGTCCACTGGAAGCAATCCATGGAGAGAAGAAACTTGACGAGGAATATGTGTGGACCATCTTTGAATGGGTCTTGTCCAAGGCTGCCGTATTCTTGAAGCAAAGCGTCCAACCATGCGGTTGGTTTTGTCTCATCTTGGCCATATATGGTGCACTGGCCAATGTTTTCCATTCCGGATCGTTCGGTTCCTTGGCCTGTCCCGCTGATATTGTGCCTTGCTTGATTCCTTGTCAAAATGTTATAATGTACCGAGATAATCGTCCTTTGGCCGTCAAACTTACCAGATAGAACGGTGGTTGGAAGGCTCTGTCGACACTGGAAAGTGCTATGACAAGTCTAAAACTACATGTTTCAATCCTTTTCAGCCAGGTTCGTTTGGTTCTGGCCATCAAAGTCAGCAGCGGGTACAGTGGATGAAGTGCCCTGTCGACACTGAGAGAGAGAGAGAGAGAGAGAGAGAGAGAGGAATTCCGAATAAATTTCCAAAATCGTCCAATTGCCATCGGCCATCCCAAAAGTATCTCAATGATTTCCAGCCACTTTGGTTTCGTTTCGTTCCTCGTCCAAACTGCATGGGGCAACATCAAACAAATGGACGTCAAAGTCAGCAGTTAGTACAGTGATTTTGAGGTGCGTGATTAACGGTTCCTCGAAGCGAGCAATCGCTTGGTTATCGGTTGCCAATCGATGATTGATGTGTTTCCATGGCAGGCTTGAAGAACCCTTTCCACCAAACAACGCAAGACAAAACATAGACCATGTAATGGTTGTACTGGAATCCATCGTTTCCGTATTGTATCAGCGATCCATCGTATTTGGAACAATATACAATAAGCTGCATGACAAGCGGAATGCCGTAATCCTTGCGAGGATGCATTTATTATCCATTCGTCGAAAAAGGAAGACTTGCCTGTTGTTGCTTGTGGTGGGACGGACAGATAAGTAATTTGAGTGATATAACACTTTCTCCCATCCATCCCATGTCCCATGTAGTAAAAGGCATCCCAACAAGATGCCAAATCCAGAAAGGCAATACAATCGCCGCAAAGAACAAAGAACAATTTCCAGCCAGAAAATCAACGACCAGCCACATATTCGATGCCTCGTTCGAGCCTTTTGCTGGTAATCATAGTATTGCTGTTAGCTGAGACATGATGTACATTAAGATTGGACTGTGATTGATCTATTGGTAGGTATGGCCATATAACAACGTCAACATACTCATCAGTAGAAACCAAGGTGGATTGTTTTGTCCTGTTGTACTCCAAGATGCTTTTCGGAACGAATATTATTTTTGTCGTCGTGATTAATTAAGGAAAGGGGGACGATGTCATGAGGTCATACGTACGTATGTATGTATCATACCTGACTGTGAGGATCGTAGCAATCTCATTCGGCATGCTTAATTAATCAGTGTCATAGATTACTATGATAGTAGACTGTGACGCACGTGCGTGCGATCGAACCCTCTCCTCTTCGTCGTGTTCCGACAATCGTCAGAGTTTCACTGTCAAACGTTGGATTTCTTATCCATGCCAGTCATCACCAATGAAGAAAAAGGATCTCCAATGTTAGCTTCTACTTAAACAGTTAACTGGAATTGAAAGATCGTCTAACATGATGATGATGATGCCAAAAAGTACCGGATCAATCGATAGTACCACCCGTGAAATGACAGATACGACCGATGTCGACGACCCAGATGCCATTGCCACGAGCGTGGCATGGAACCTACCGTATTGTCCAGATCGGAACAAAGGGATCACAAACGAATAGTTAGTTGCAGACTTTCCCAATGGAAAGGCTTGTGTACTGTCAATCATTTTTCTCGACCGATCCAATATCCAATGAGACAGCAATGGCAAATCCAAATGGAGTGGCCATTCGCACAAAGGAATGGAATACCGTACCTTCAATCGAGTGCTCGGGGCAGTTGTTGTTGTTGTCAATGGATTCCTCGATCGATGTCGACTATAGAAGGAAGAATTGAAACGACTGGACGCTCTACGGGCCATTTCGAGTGGAAGAATCTGTGGAACTTTTGAACCGATGCCAGGCGTTTTTCAAGGCAATGTTTGCAGTCATGCTTCGTGCTGTCAACGACTCTCCAGCTCTTCTCTCGTCAACATAAATTTCTGAAGGATCCAATCGAAACACCAACGGATTCCCAATGAACAATGCTGTCAAGTGGGTGGGTTGTCCAGTTTTCGTGGGACGTCAAAGCTGCTGCTCTTGACCCGTATTTCTAGGTTAGCGGAGACTCAGCCGATGGTCGATCCATGGCCTAGTTGGGATCTGATATGGATAGCAACATGCATGGAATGTCGGAACGATCGTGCGAAGCTGTGGCTGCCAAAATAAGTGAGGTCTCCGGCAATGTTCATCCAACTTGGTTGTACAGAGTAAGAGGGTCCCAATCCCCTCCGTTCCTTTCAGCAAAGTTTTCCCAGACGATTTAAACGACAAGTAGCCCACTTGGATCCGCCCGGTAAGAGCCAAAATCCCAGACGAAGACACTGCCGGTTGTGGAGGGTTGAGAATAAAATTGCCTTCACGTCGCATTCGTTCCATGGAAAGATAATGCTTGCTCGAAACGTCCTTCTCCTCGGCGAAGAGCTTCGAGGAAACTTATCTGGGTCTTTGCGACGCTACAATCTAAATGTGTCACAGGGCCAAACACCGGCATATGGCCGCAAGATTACAAAGCAGAAGTTGCCGAATATCATGTTCGAAACGGCATCTTAATTGTCGACGATACCGATCTTAAAAAGAGTATTGAAACGATCAATGGGATTGTTCGCATTTCTGGAGACTCTTTCGGCTGGCTTATTGTCAACGAACAATGTCAAAGCCGAGGATTGGCAGTGCAGTTGCACGACGAAGTTTTGGCATTTTATCCGTTGTTCATCCCTTCCAGTATCGACAGACATGGCACTATAACCACCGTAATACCTGATAACTTTGATGGCCAATTGATTAGTATCATCTTTTGTTGCCTATACCATTTTTGACTGGCTGATGAAAAAGGAGATGATGTTACGGATTTCCGATGAATTTGTTCTTCCACTCATCTCAGTGTCGACGGGGCCTTATAATTGCCGGAACGATTCTGCGCTTTCTCTACTACTACTGTTGTCGTTAAAAAAAAGAAACTCTTTATCCAAGAAGGGTTGCAAAGAATTCACTGTCAATATCGGAAGACATGGAAGCAACACGTAATACCGTCACTGACTGTGACCAAGAGAAGGATTGCAATGAATGGAATTGGTTTCATTGTATTTCTTTTAAAAAAAACGGAAATTGTCGACCTTGGATCGATTTCAGAGGTACGTCGTAGTATGACGGCCAGCCAAAAGGACATTGGATATCGATTGGGTTGGTTGTGTTGGTTGTTGTTGTTGTTGGTTGTTGTCGTGAAAAACTTGGACGACTCTTCCAAAAAACGATCGAGATTGTCTTGTGGAAAGAACTGAATAGTAGTTGTAGTGATATTGTTGTCCAGTAGTTGATCGGACTGTGGATCTTGTTGGTCTTCCTGGGTAGTAATTGTTTTGTTGTTGTTGTTGTTGTTGTTGTTGTTGTTGTTGTTGTTGTTGCTGCTGCTGCTGTTTCAACTGAACCTTCGTCTTGTAGTGCAACAAAAATTCCTTGCAAACAGATCGTCATTTTGTGCACAGTTCAGAATCTTTCGACTCAAACTCCGTAAAGTAATTTCAAATACTTTCTGCATAAAAACGTTTCAACTGAAATGACGTATAGTAAAATAACAGAATTCTTGGAAAATGTATCATTTTTCGTGTGGGCAATTAAAAATGTTCATAAGTACGAAATATGGCAATCAGAGTCATTGTCGCATCTTTCAACTAAAATGCCATAAGATTTTAACAGAAACAAATTTACGACGTATGTATTTACAGTTTTTTACAATCATCAATAATAAGGCCAATCCTTATGTACACCGAAAAAACGCGCATGAGTTGTGCAAATCATGGAGTTTTGCATGAGAATTGTCGGCCTCCCCAACTAATAATGACCTCTCAACGAAGTGATTTTTCTTGATGACGAATCGGAAACATCACAGCCTACATACAATGATGACTAACGTCAACCGACGGCCCAAATAAATTCAGTCTTGAATGCAATATCAAAGTGTTTGATTGGTCTTAGTGTCAAGGCTGTACATTGGCGTATGGTTTGTCCATTTGTAACCTAGATTTGGGCCAGATAATTTCCTTCTTCTTGAATGCAATATTAAAGTGGGTGATAAGTCTTTGTCTAAAATCTGTCATGTTCATTTGCCTGACAATAATTGCGCCATCCTCATCTCGAACGAAAGAACCTTGGGAGTAATCCTCTTCGTCAACGGGAAGAGTCTTGAAATATATCGAATTGGATGCAAAGTACCGAAACTGCAGAAGTTTTGAATCGATTTTGGCATTTTTTGACCGACGTCGGATATGGCCCCATGGTTGTCAAACATCAATCGATTTGGACTGTGGCAACCTCGACCCTCCGAAAACAGTGAGAAAAAAGTCTCGGTCAAAGGGTGAAAAGGAAGCGACTGGCAATACCGGAGGATGCGGCAGCTACAAGCACCTTCATGAAGAGTCTTGAAATGTATTGAATTGGATGTATAGTACGAAATTGCCGAAGTTTTGAAGGCATCGAGCGAAGATATCGAAGAAAGAATCACGACAGCAGTCAGGTCTCTCGTCTCTTGCTGTAAATGTTGAGGAACAGTCTTGTCTGCCGTCTTGTCTGCCATAACGGAATCTGTAGCATTGTCCTTTCGGACTGTCGTCGTGCGACCGCCGCTTCACTTCGTTGCTTTGTTGGTCAGCGATGATACATGCTCCCAAAACAATGTCTTCGTCGTTGTTGTAGCTATTGATGTTCAATGTGACAAACTGTAAGTTTCTTTCGGTATGAGCGGCCACAACCGTCGTCATTCCAAAGAGAGATTGATGTCGTCGTGTCAAAACTTTTTTCGGTGCGCCTTCACTACTAACTGTAGCTAATACCCTTGCTTGACGTTCGAACGTTGAAGGAAGAAAGGTATCTTGACGTTCGAACGTTTAAAGGAAGAAACATATCTTACGTGCACGACAGACGTATCATAAAGCACGGTACGTTCAAAGTGGTATTGATACTACGACATTCGGCGTACCGGTAACATGCTCCGTAGCAGAATCCAATTCTGTACACGTCACAGTCAGTCACCTTTGAACATACTATTATTATATTGATAGGAATCCATCAACATGGCGTATGATCGCATGCTACGCTTGAAAATCACTTGTTAACCGTAAGTAAGAAGCATCAACCACAAGAGTCAAGTTGTCGAGCAGCACAGAAATCAAAAATCTCTCCTTACTCTCTACACTCTCCACCATGAGCGATCGTAAAGATAAAGACAAAAGACACCACTAAACAACAACATGCAATGATTTCATAACAACAAGATTTGTGTAGAGTAGGTAATGATTGATGCGCATACAACAAATCGAGGCTACCAAAAAACAAAACCGTTGGAAACTGGCTTAAGAGCAAAGGATGATGATGATGGCAAAGGGATTCAGTGATCGAACTGAACGATCGGTGGCGCAATTGTAAGAAAAACGAAGCAATTAAGAAAAAAAAGATTGAGCAATCAACTAGTACCAGTTTCATCTTCCGTGTCTCCCCTTATTGATTTGCTTGACCGAAACGTATTGTCCACCGTTTTGGCAGATTGCAATGAGGTTTCCACAACTCGATCGATCCGATTTTCCATTGGCAGGCCGTGGTACTACCGCCAAATTACCTTCCGTCTCCATTCCCAAAGTCATTCAAATTGCAGACACTTCGACCGACCCTCGACCTGGAAATTTGTTTCATCACACATCTGCCAAAATTTTACCTTGTAATCTTGCCTTGTAAAGCGTTCTGGACCGGCCGCATCATGTTTTAGAGTATTGGTACACAAAGTACAGTCTCTAACTGCTCGTCTCACCCAATCCTCAGTCCATCTTTTTTGCGACGTTATTTGAATTGAATCATGCCTCGACTTTCGATGGAATCAAATATTGATACTTAAAGGAGGTGTGGGTACCACGAATTTCGTGCAAAGAGTAGATTCGTTGCGAGATGGTGTTTGGAACAGGTCATGAAGTAGTTGAATTCCGAAATGGTGTCTGGAAGCGGTGATGACATGTTTTCCAACAAAAAAATCTTGCTGTTGTACTTGCTTGCTGACATTTTTGTGACACTCAATGTAGTTGTTACAGTTAGTTGGCGTTTCGTTTGTCCCAACGGCTTGGGATCACGATTCATGATTGTTGATTGGATCAAGAAACGCCCAATTAAGTTTAATCAATGTTGCATCTTCGAGAGACGAGGCTTGGAATGGATTCGTAGCTGCTTGATGATTGTCGTACGGCTGTGCCCGATCCGGTGGCAACAAAACCATGAGCGTTATCGATGTTGGATCTTCTGAGGACATGATTCCATTTAACGGCTGTGTCCAGAATAGAATTTTGCATCGTCGGTATGTTGATTGTCAGACGTTTGGAGTGGACTTGAAGCTCATTCGAACATTTCGGATCGAACAAATACCAGATTTTGTGGCAATATGCTCTGGAGCTGCACCAATTTAGGATCTTTTCATGAAGTTTGTACCGGCCGGTCAATTTCTGCTGACTGTGACGCTGGTGGCCGCGCCAGAGAGGTGGCAATAAAACATTGCGCTATCGGTGTTACGGTTGACCGGTAAATTGGATTGTCCGTTTAGTCATAATATGTCGTCGGTGTAATGATTGTCCGAGGATTTCAACAACGTCGGAACGCCTTTGTTATGTTGTTTGATAGGTCTGTTGACTGCCCAAGCTTTGAAGTGGATTTGCAGCTGCTGGATTGATCACCGCTGAGCGAGATTATGATGGGCATGAGACCTTGATCTTCATCAATTACGGATACTTTCAAGCCATCATTGCATCGCATGTACAATCATACATCTGGTGTTATCCTACCATTCTACTCCAACGGTTGAGTACCGTACGACATTCAAACATCGCGACCATCAGCTCTATGTACATGATTCACAGTCAATTCCACAACGGCAGTTTGAGATTTTCGTGTTCCTAAGTACCGAAATTCAACTCTTCATTATTTCAACGTATTCAACTGCTTCTTGAGGGTTGTTAGAAAAAGAGGATGACGAGATCGTTTTTTGGGGGGCGAACCCTCCCGGAAGACAAGCTACAAGCTACGCACAGCATTCAAAAACGTAGTAGATGATGATGAGAGCTTGCAGATAATGTTTCCCTTTTACGACAGCAATAAGAGACATCATTGTTTCCCGATGATGTCCAACAGTGGGCATGCTGAAGTGTGACGACACCGAAAGTCCCTTTTTGGTAGAGAAACGCACCAACCAAGCTCTGCAGAGAATCAGAAACACCAATTGGTGGACATCCTTACACGTGCTATGACGGAACGCATGTCGTTCGGATGGAAAACCAATAGCAATTCCTTTCCAAGACAACGAAACCAGATTTTGCTGTTGATGAATCGTAGGGGTCAATCTCTTCAAACGTCCAAACAACAAAACCGTTGATACGAAGACCGTTTACATCACCGATGAGCGGAAGTCCATCCCAACAAACTTGTACGTTTGAATGCAGATGAAATTCATTGGCCAAGTCAAAACGATCATTGGAAAGTTGGATCGTCAATCTGTCCGAGTTATATGTAACTATGTATGCTATAACAGTGACTCAAATGCCAGCACGCCGCCCAAGTCCTCGTTCAAGTAAACCAACTAACAAGAAAATCCGAACTTGTCACGATTGAACTTGTCACTACGGTCTAAGGAATACCATCGCAAAATCAACTGCGAACTCAGTCAGTTCGTTGTTCATGTACAAATTGTCCTTAACACTGACCCCAAGAGCTGGCCGCATTGTCAAACTTACGCGTCCAATCTGTTATTTCAAGCTGCTCCTCCAACATCATGGACAAGGCACCGATACGGATGCTCTCAACCTCGAAGAAAAAGACCTCGCGCTGCATGAAATGTGGATGATTTCGGGGCACGTTCCGCCAGTTAACAAAAGCCAGTTCACTCCTTGAAGACAAGCTTAGAGTTACGAGCAAAGGATGATGATGGCAAAGAGATTGAGTGATCGAACTGAACAACGGAACGATCGGTGGCGCAACTTTGATCGGTGGCGCCACTGTAAAAGAAACAAAGCAAAACAGATTGAAAAGAACATCGCCCGTCACTTCTGGCCGTCCTAGAAAGGCTCTCTTGGTTGAAAAAGAATTGGAGCGATTGGAGAGAATGGACGCACGATGCCAGTGAGCCAGTGAGGCTTCCAAACAAAGAGGACGGCACCGGCTCTCCCACACTGTTGGCGATGACACTGTCTAAGAGTCCGTAAGAAACTTTGTTACCAGTGAAACTAGTAACGGAGTTGACGACCTACTTCACGACCCCCCTTCGGCTGTACTCCCGTAAGGTCGTCCAAGACTCTGTCAGCAACCTCGTAGTGGCCGAAACTCCGGTACAAGTGTCACTCATTTCCCTCTGGATCAAGCCGGAATAAAGTTGGCCGTGGCGCGAAGAAAGTGTCCTGAAGATTGGCACACTGGACCGTTTTGTCATGTCTACATTGCCGCATGCGAAAGTTTAGATAGACCATTGTCAAACCAAAGTCAAACAAAACCAGTCTTGCAGGCATTTCTCAGTGAAATTGAATCGACAACCTCCAATACTGCGGCCAACCAAAAGAGACAACAGGGAGGACATTCTGCCGATTATCTCATCGCGTACGTACCCATCAACGGTGGAGCATCGACTGCCGACAAGTTACTTACATCAAGGATTCCAGTCTATCGTCCGATGGAAACAGTGCCTCTCGACGAGGACTCTTCCAATGGTCTCGGAAGCGATGGACTGTACAAGCAGAAGTTGCCGAATATTAGGATCATGATCGAAACGGCATCGTATTGTCGACGATAGCGATCTTAAAAGAGTATTGAAATATTATCGAATTGATCAATGGTACAACAACAACTTCGAGATCGAAAATGATCATCCGTATGTTTTGTGGAGACTCCACAAGGTGAATGAAGTTTGTCCATGGATGGACGGCTGATAACAGCACACAACAACAACAAGATCAACAAGAACAGCCAAAACGATTCTTTAATTCGGCTGCAATGGGTGGAATGGCAATGGATTTATCGGGTCATCGATTGTTGGTGACTACCATGGATACCGAAATTGTTGCGTTTGCCTATTCCAGGATCCGTATTGGTGCTCGACAAGGATACATTGCGAAAGAATCTCAATACTGCCGTTCTTCAAATGAGAAACAAACAGTTTATGGGACGACACCCAACTACAGCTAACTCCCTCGATCATGGCCAATCGTTTTGGAATGGTAGATGCTACCACCACCTTACCTGTTTGATTGTTTTCCTATGGAACGACTCCATATCCATGTCCCCTTGGCAGTCATAACACCGCCAAATTTAATTCAATCATAGCAATTTTTGTACGATTGCTCTTGTTGCAAGACGACTCTGGGTGACGGTTCTTGGAACTTCCATGTCTTCCGGTATTGATTTTCCGGCCGATACTATTGGCTACCACCCCCATTCGATTGTATTCCAACAACCCTGTGGAGTTCATCGTAACTTTGGAATGTTTTTGTCATGATCGTGTCGAGATCCTTCCTTTTCTTGACATTAAAGACAAAACGGGGTCGGTCCTAAAGGGGTGGTCGGCACGACGCAACAACTCGTGTCCTACCTGTAGTACAACCAACGTTGCAACGGAACAGTTCGATCACGAAGGACACAACAACAAAAAGAAACATGACAACAATCCCAATCCTCACAAGGTACAACATGAAGGAAAAACAACAACAACAACAACAACAACAACAACAACAGTTCTCATGATACCGACACTATTTGATGATGATGATATCGGTGAATCCAAGAATTAAGGAATGATGCCCATACCTTTCTTTACCACAGCAGTTTTTCCGAGAACACAACGATATTATCGTCGTACGTCGCACCTTGCTCTTCAGCCATACAAGTTCAATGTGATGCAACGCAAAATCATGGGATACTATGATGCAACAATCCACATTGAATGTTTCAACTGAATCGACGTCTTGGAGTACAACAAAAATTCCTCGCAAACAGTTCATTATTTTGTGACAGTTCAGAATCTTTCGACTCGAACTGTGTAAAGTGGTTCCGGAACTTTCTTCAAAAAACGTTTCAACTGAAATGACGAGTAGTAAAAAAACCTTTCTTGGAAAATGAATCATTTTTTGTGTGGGCAATCCAAAATCTTTTTTCAGTTAAGTTCGAAATATAGCAATCAGAGTCATTATCGCATAGTTCAACTAAAATACCAATATGATCAATTAACAGAAAAATAATTCTTTGCAAACAAAAGAAAAAAACTTAATTATATGCGACGTATATAATATATCAATATTTTATAAATACTACGCGTTCATCTTCTTCTGCTTCTTCACAGCTCTTTGGTTGTTATCTCTCCCAGTGCCGACCGAGCCCTCCATGGGTCGTATTGTCTATTATCTTTGATGGCCATTTGTTGTCCATTGATGCATACATCTTTTGGACGAGGAACTCGATCAAAGTGGCAGAAAATCATTGAGCTACTTTTGTGAGGGCAATGGGACGATCTTGGAAATTCATGCAAAATTCATCTATACCAGTATCGACGGAGCACTTCAACCATCCAACGTATTATCTACTGCCTTTGACGACCTTTCCATTGTTAATGAATGAAATCATTTGGACGGGGAACGAAACCAAAGTTGCTGAAAATCATTGAGATACTTTTGGGATTGCCGACGGCAGGTGGACGATTTTGGAAATGTGTATGCGGAATCCAAAGCTCTCAGTGTCGCCGGGTACTCTAGCCACAGTAACAAATGCTGACTGTGACGGGGTGACGGGAATTTGTTTTCCGTTGTTTATGAAATCATTTCGGACGACAAACTAGCAGAGAAACAAAAGGTACTTTTGGCATCACAGCCTCCGACATCATTACGGTCAGACTCGGGAATTCCATCATAACAGGAAGGAAGGATTTTCTTTTTCTATTTATATGCAAGCATGGTATACTAAGGAAAATGAATAATCTACACGTATGGTGGAGATTCCAGTCGTTTTGTCTTGGTCGGGAGGGGTTATGAGGAAAACTGGTGAGGCAATCCAAATCATACCTTCCGACATCCGTACGGCCACGCTCTTGCACTCTATCATAACAGGAACGATTTGAGACAAAAATCCATACCGATCAAACAACCCGTTCAAATGTTTGTTACTTACTCCGAGTATGTGACAATGACAAAAATGAATACACCGACTACACGAATCATTGGTCCAAACAACTTGGTTTTCCAGTGGTCTCTCCCTACGAACGGAGGACCGATCAAAACATGCAAGTTTCCCTTTCGTCTGTTTCCATGTACTACTGTCACTGACAACCGACACAACGACAACGCAACAAACAGGACGTTGTTTGCGCTGACCATTGACAGTCTCTCCTCCAATATCAACAACAAGCAAATTACGAAGAGCAAAGAACAACCGCCAAACCCACACAAAATGCCAAAGAATAGCACCAAGAATGCATTTTTGTGGAACTGCGTCCACGGAGTAGGTACCGTAGGAGCTACCATTATTAATGATACATGAGATTTTCTACCGATGACGATCGTCACAACACAGCGAAGTGTCCTTTCATTATTACTGTATCATCATACTACCATACGCACTAACGGTACTATGATAGTACCGTATGCAATCTTGAACGTATGTGTGTGCTTTATCTACCGTAGGTAAAAGGGACTCGACACGAGCGCCGCTATTTTACGGTTATATTTTTGGATTATTCACTATTTATGATTGCCTGCATGCTCGGATCTTTTCCGCCGTTGGACAAGCGTTGGGAGTCGGCAGGCATCACACCAAGATGGACTTGAAGCTGTAAATACTACTGGGCCAGTGCTGTAAGTACAGTAATTATTATACGACAGCCGATGAACGACACAACGAACTACCCGGAGTACTACTGACTGTGAGTACGATGCTTGTATGATATCCCCCGATTTACCATCTTGAATCTGTTGGAGTTCCTGTGTTGACCGAGCACTCCATCCACCTGTATTATCAACTATCCATGAAGGCCATTTGTTTTTCATTGTTCATGAAATCATTTGAACGAGAAACGAAGCCAATGCGACTGAAAATCATTGAGATACTTTTGGGATGGCCGATGGCAGTCCAGTTGGACGATCTTGGAAATTCATGTGGAATTCATCTCTCCCAGTGTCGACCGAGCCCTCTTCCGCGGCAACGAGGACTGAGAGCATCCTTCAAAGTGCGTATAAAGAGTATTTTTTGAGAAATGGCCCAGGATACAGCCAATTGACTTCAGCTCTTCCTTCTTGGTCCAGTACAGTCTCTACGTCTTCTGGTAATGATTTGTACTTCCCCCCCGTTTTGGAAAGCTTGAGGTGTCCACAACCCAATCGATTGATGCAAAGCATCTGTTTACGACATGGTCGATACGATGAAATCACTGTGTTTATGTTTGGCTCCGTTCATGGCCGATACGAGAGAAACATGTCCAAAACTGTCCGTCAGATCTGTTGTTGTCGTCATCCTGATTGGCAGAACTTCTTTCAAGAGAAATTCTGGACGTACTTCCACAAAAATGCATTCTTGGTACTATCTTCGCTTTCAATTCGATGGAGTAGTTTGTTTTCTACCTTGATCTGTCGATGTCGTTCTCGATACTTGCGGTCTTCCAGAATACAGTCAAGTTCTAATGTCGAAGCTCGATCACATCCTTCGCTTTTATCATTGCATCTTCTGAAGATACGAGGTATCTCTGACGAGGTATTGTTGGGATTGGACAGATTGCTTTGATCAACATTTTGATTTTCCCTTGGATTTATTATGATGAAACACTTTCTGTAACATCATCAACAGCAGGAGTAAACTGGCCAACAACTTCTTTACTTTCATATCCGTGTCCAAACCCCAACTCAGCTCTTTTCGGAGTGTCCATTGAATGAATCATGCTACGACTCCCAATGGAATCCTGTGCGGAGAGGTTGACTCCTAAGTACGAAAGCCTGATGTCGGGAACAATCGTTACTACTGGAGAAGGACTCCGAAGTATGGAATGACAATGCTAAAGGATATTCCAAACTTGTCCAAGGACGGTACAGAGAGACATCCGATATAGCTTCGATCCAAAGGGGTGGGTAAAATACGACGTACGCCTAACGCGCGTAAAGGGTTGGGAAAAATATCTCAGCATGGCCATACTTTGCTGTTGACAAACTTGAATAGATCATTCTTGTGTTTGACGGTTGTAGAACCACTTGAGCTCACAGTATCCGCAACCACTGCAGAGTCCGTGGTGGCATACCCCTGTTGGGAAATTGTCAGCGGCCGTTGGGATCAATTCGCAATTTGCTCGGTCTTATCCAATTGCTTTCTGTAGACCACATGTTTCACTGGTTAATTCAATGACGACGATTGTTGCAAACTTCCGGCAGCAAATGTATTCCTTTGCAAGATGGAGAGTCCAGTTGTTCAAAGACTGATACATCTTGATAACGGACCGCCAGCTTCTGTAAGTGATTCACTGTCAACACTTGGAAGCCCATCTTCACTCTACCTGCAGACGGGAAGATCGGATACAAGTTGTTAATGAAAATCCCATCCTGCAAATATCCGAAAGAATTGAAATTGAAACGGGGGGAACCTCATGTCGGGGAAGCAACAATGAGGGGGGAAAACATGCATGGCCATCGGAACAGGGCTGACAGAGTCTTGAAACAATCATCATCAAGTTCTATCTCCATTTCTGACATTCTACCGTGTTCCTTTTACATGCAAGTGCACGCCCCAACATTGGCCCTTTTATGAATACGTCGTTGGATCGCAAGGAATGGGCCACCCATCAATCAGTGATATTCTGGATTGTCACAAGACGTAGACCAGTCGGATACTCTCAACCCGATTAAAGTCGTATCTGGATACAACCTTGTCCACTGGAAGCAATCCATGGAGAGAAGAAACTTGACGAGGAATATGTGTGGACCATCTTTGAATGGGTCTTGTCCAAGGCTGCCGTATTCTTGAAGCAAAGCGTCCAACCATGCGGTTGGTTTTGTCTCATCTTGGCCATATATGGTGCACTGGCCAATGTTTTCCATTCCGGATCGTTCGGTTCCTTGGCCTGTCCCGCTGATATTGTGCCTTGCTTGATTCCTTGTCAAAATGTTATAATGTACCGAGATAATCGTCCTTTGGCCGTCAAACTTACCAGATAGAACGGTGGTTGGAAGGCTCTGTCGACACTGGAAAGTGCTATGACAAGTCTAAAACTACATGTTTCAATCCTTTTCAGCCAGGTTCGTTTGGTTCTGGCCATCAAAGTCAGCAGCGGGTACAGTGGATGAAGTGCCCTGTCGACACTGAGAGAGAGAGAGAGAGAGAGAGAGAGAGAGAGGAATTCCGAATAAATTTCCAAAATCGTCCAATTGCCATCGGCCATCCCAAAAGTATCTCAATGATTTCCAGCCACTTTGGTTTCGTTTCGTTCCTCGTCCAAACTGCATGGGGCAACATCAAACAAATGGACGTCAAAGTCAGCAGTTAGTACAGTGATTTTGAGGTGCGTGATTAACGGTTCCTCGAAGCGAGCAATCGCTTGGTTATCGGTTGCCAATCGATGATTGATGTGTTTCCATGGCAGGCTTGAAGAACCCTTTCCACCAAACAACGCAAGACAAAACATAGACCATGTAATGGTTGTACTGGAATCCATCGTTTCCGTATTGTATCAGCGATCCATCGTATTTGGAACAATATACAATAAGCTGCATGACAAGCGGAATGCCGTAATCCTTGCGAGGATGCATTTATTATCCATTCGTCGAAAAAGGAAGACTTGCCTGTTGTTGCTTGTGGTGGGACGGACAGATAAGTAATTTGAGTGATATAACACTTTCTCCCATCCATCCCATGTCCCATGTAGTAAAAGGCATCCCAACAAGATGCCAAATCCAGAAAGGCAATACAATCGCCGCAAAGAACAAAGAACAATTTCCAGCCAGAAAATCAACGACCAGCCACATATTCGATGCCTCGTTCGAGCCTTTTGCTGGTAATCATAGTATTGCTGTTAGCTGAGACATGATGTACATTAAGATTGGACTGTGATTGATCTATTGGTAGGTATGGCCATATAACAACGTCAACATACTCATCAGTAGAAACCAAGGTGGATTGTTTTGTCCTGTTGTACTCCAAGATGCTTTTCGGAACGAATATTATTTTTGTCGTCGTGATTAATTAAGGAAAGGGGGACGATGTCATGAGGTCATACGTACGTATGTATGTATCATACCTGACTGTGAGGATCGTAGCAATCTCATTCGGAATGCTTAATTAATCAGTGTCATAGATTACTATGATAGTAGACTGTGACGCACGTGCGTGCGATCGAACCCTCTCCTCTTCGTCGTGTTCCGACAATCGTCAGAGTTTCACTGTCAAACGTTGGATTTCTTATCGATGATGCCAGTCATCACCAATGAAGAAAAAGGATCTCCAATGTTAGCTTCTACTTAAACAGTTAACTGGAATTGAAAGATCGTCTAACATGATGATGATGATGCCAAAAAGTACCGGATCAATCGATAGTACCACCCGTGAAATGACAGATACGACCGATGTCGACGACCCAGATGCCATTGCCACGAGCGTGGCATGGAACCTACCGTATTGTCCAGATCGGAACAAAGGGATCACAAACGAATAGTTAGTTGCAGACTTTCCCAATGGAAAGGCTTGTGTACTGTCAATCATTTTTCTCGACCGATCCAATATCCAATGAGACAGCAATGGCAAATCCAAATGGAGTGGCCATTCGCACAAAGGAATGGAATACCGTACCTTCAATCGAGTGCTCGGGGCAGTTGTTGTTGTTGTCAATGGATTCCTCGATCGATGTCGACTATAGAAGGAAGAATTGAAACGACTGGACGCTCTACGGGCCATTTCGAGTGGAAGAATCTGTGGAACTTTTGAACCGATGCCAGGCGTTTTTCAAGGCAATGTTTGCAGTCATGCTTCGTGCTGTCAACGACTCTCCAGCTCTTCTCTCGTCAACATAAATTTCTGAAGGATCCAATCGAAACACCAACGGATTCCCAATGAACAATGCTGTCAAGTGGGTGGGTTGTCCAGTTTTCGTGGGACGTCAAAGCTGCTGCTCTTGACCCGTATTTCCAGGTTAGCGGAGACTCAGCCGATGGTCGATCCATGGCCTAGTTGGGATCTGATATGGATAGCAACATGCATGGAATGTCGGAACGATCGTGCGAAGCTGTGGCTGCCAAAATAAGTGAGGTCTCCGGCAATGTTCATCCAACTTGGTTGTACAGAGTAAGAGGGTCCCAATCCCCTCCGTTCCTTTCAGCAAAGTTTTCCCAGACGATTTAAACGACAAGTAGCCCACTTGGATCCGCCCGGTAAGAGCCAAAATCCCAGACGAAGACACTGCCGGTTGTGGAGGGTTGAGAATAAAATTGCCTTCACGTCGCATTCGTTCCATGGAAAGATAATGCTTGCTCGAAACGTCCTTCTCCTCGGCGAAGAGGTTCGAGGAAACTTATCTGGACTTTTGCGACGCTACAATCTAAATGTGTCACAGGGCCAAACACCGGCATATGGCCGCAAGATTACAAAGCAGAAGTTGCCGAATATCATGTTCGAAACGGCATCTTAATTGTCGACGATACCGATCTTAAAAAGAGTATTGTTCGCATTTCTGGAGACTCTTTCGGCTGGCTTATTGTCAACGAACAATGTCAAAGCCGAGGATTGGCAGTGCAGTTGCACGACGAAGTTTTGGCATTTTATCCGTTGTTCATCCCTTCCAGTATCGACAGACATGGCACTATAACCACCGTAATACCTGATAACTTTGATGGCCAATTGATTAGTATCATCTTTTGTTGCCTATACCATTTTTGACTGGCTGATGAAAAAGGAGATGATGTTACGGATTTCCGATGAATTTGTTCTTCCACTCATCTCAGTGTCGACGGGGCCTTATAATTGCCGGAACGATTCTGCGCTTTCTCTACTACTACTGTTGTCGTTAAAAAAAAAGAAACTCTTTATCCAAGAAGGGTTGCAAAGAATTCACTGTCAATATCGGAAGACATGGAAGCAACACGTAATACCGTCACTGACTGTGACCAAGAGAAGGATTGCAATGAATGGAATTGGTTTCATTGTATTTCTTTTAAAAAAAACGGAAATTGTCGACCTTGGATCGATTTCAGAGGTAGTATGACGGCCAGCCAAAAGGACATTGGATATCGATTGGGTTGGTTGTGTTGGTTGTTGTTGTTGGTTGTTGTCGTGAAAAACTTGGACGACTCTTCCAAAAAACGATCGAGATTGTCTTGTGGAAAGAACTGAATAGTAGTTGTAGTGATATTGTTGTCCAGTAGTTGATCGGACTGTGGATCTTGTTGGTCTTCCTGGGTAGTAATTGTTGTTGTTGTTGTTGCTGCTGCTGTTTCAACTGAACCTTCGTCTTGTAGTACAACAAAAATTCCTTGCAAACAGATCGTCATTTTGTGCACAGTTCAGAATCTTTCGACTCAAACTCCGTAAAGTAATTTCAAATACTTTCTGCATAAAAACGTTTCAACTGAAATGACGTTAAGTAAAATAACAGAATTCTTGGAAAATGTATCATTTTTCGTGTGGGCAATTAAAAATGTTCATAAGTACGAAATATGGCAATCAGAGTCATTGTCGCATCTTTCAACTAAAATGCCATAAGATTTTAACAGAAACAAATTTACGACGTATGTATTTACAGTTTTTTACAATCATCAATAATAAGGCCAATCCTTATGTACACCGAAAAAACGCGCATGAGTTGTGCAAATCATGGAGTTTTGCATGAGAATTGTCGGCCTCCCCAACTAATGATGACCTCTCAACGAAGTGATTTTTCTTGATGACGAATCGGAAACATCACAGCCTACATACAATGATGACTAACGTCAACCGACGGCCCAAATAAATTCAGTCTTGAATGCAATATCAAAGTGTTTGATTGGTCTTAGTGTCAAGGCTGTACATTGGCGTATGGTTTGTCCATTTGTAACCTAGATTTGGGCCAGATAATTTCCTTCTTCTTGAATGCAATATTAAAGTGGGTGATAAGTCTTTGTCTAAAATCTGTCATGTTCATTTGCCTGACAATAATTGCGCCATCCTCATCTCGAACGAAAGAACCTTGGGAGTAATCCTCTTCGTCAACGGGAAGAGTCTTGAAATATATCGAATTGGATGCAAAGTACCGAAACTGCAGAAGTTTTGAATCGATTTTGGCATTTTTTGACCGACGTCGGATATGGCCCCATGGTTGTCAAACATCAATCGATTTGGACTGTGGCAACCTCGACCCTCCGAAAACAGTGAGAAAAAAGTCTCGGTCAAAGGGTGAAAAGGAAGCGACTGGCAATACCGGAGGATGCGGCAGCTACAAGCACCTTCATGAAGAGTCTTGAAATGTATTGAATTGGATGTATAGTACGAAATTGCCGAAGTTTTGAAGGCATCGAGCGAAGATATCGAAGAAAGAATCACGACAGCAGTCAGGTCTCTCGTCTCTTGCTGTAAATGTTGAGGAACAGTCTTGTCTGCCGTCTTGTCTGCCATAACGGAATCTGTAGCATTGTCCTTTCGGACTGTCGTCGTGCGACCGCCGCTTCACTTCGTTGCTTTGTTGGTCAGCGATGATACATGCTCCCAAAACAATGTCTTCGTCGTTGTTGTAGCTATTGATGTTCAATGTGACAAACTGTAAGTTTCTTTCGGTATGAGCGGCCACAACCGTCGTCATTCCAAAGAGAGATTGATGTCGTCGTGTCAAAACTTTTTTCGGTGCGCCTTCACTACTAACTGTAGCTAATGCCCTTGCTTGACGTTCGAACGTTGAAGGAAGAAAGGTATCTTGACGTTCGAACGTTAAAGGAAGAAACATATCTTACGTGCACGACAGACGTATCATAAAGCACGGTACGTTCAAAGTGGTATTGATACTACGACATTCGGCGTACCGGTAACATGCTCCGTAGCAGAATCCAATTCCGTACACGTCACAGTCAGTCATACTATTATTTTATTGACAGTGATACGAATCCATCAACATGGCGTATGATCGCATGCTACGCTTGAAAATCACTTGTTAACCGTAAGTAAGAAGCATCAACCACAAGAGTCAAGTTGTCGAGCAGCACAGAAATCAAAAATCTCTCCTTACTCTCTACACTCTCCACCATGAGCGATCGTAAAGATAAAGACAAAAGACACCACTAAACAACAACATGCAATGATTTCATAACAACAAGATTTGTGTAGAGTAGGTAATGATTGATGCGCATACAACAAATCGAGGCTACCAAAAAACAAAACCGTTGGAAACTGGCTTAAGAGCAAAGGATGATGATGATGGCAAAGGGATTCAGTGATCGAACTGAACGATCGGTGGCGCAATTGTAAGAAAAACGAAGCAATTAAGAAAAAAAAGATTGAGCAATCAACTAGTACCAGTTTCATCTTCCGTGTCTCCCCTTATTGATTTGCTTGACCGAAACGTATTGTCCACCGTTTTGGCAGATTGCAATGAGGTTTCCACAACTCGATCGATCCGATTTTCCATTGGCAGGCCGTGGTACTACCGCCAAATTACCTTCCGTCTCCATTCCCAAAGTCATTCAAATTGCAGACACTTCGACCGACCCTCGACCTGGAAATTTGTTTCATCACACATCTGCCAAAATTTTACCTTGTAATCTTGCCTTGTAAAGCGTTCTGGACCGGCCGCATCATGTTTTAGAGTATTGGTACACAAAGTACAGTCTCTAACTGCTCGTCTCACCCAATCCTCAGTCCATCTTTTTTGCGACGTTATTTGAATTGAATCATGCCTCGACTTTCGATGGAATCAAATATTGATACTTAAAGGAGGTGTGGGTACCACGAATTTCGTGCAAAGAGTAGATTCGTTGCGAGATGGTGTTTGGAACAGGTCATGAAGTAGTTGAATTCCGAAATGGTGTCTGGAAGCGGTGATGACATGTTTTCCAACAAAAAAATCTTGCTGTTGTCCTTGCTTGCTGACATTTTTGTGACACTCAATGTAGTTGTTACAGTTAGTTGGCGTTTCGTTTGTCCCAACGGCTTGGGATCACGATTCATGATTGTTGATTGGATCAAGAAACGCCCAATTAAGTTTAATCAATGTTGCATCTTCGAGAGACGAGGCTTGGAATGGATTCGTAGCTGCTTGATGATTGTCGTACGGCTGTGCCCGATCCGGTGGCAACAAAACCATGAGCGTTATCGATGTTGGATCTTCTGAGGACATGATTCCATTTAACGGCTGTGTCCAGAATAGAATTTTGCATCGTCGGTATGTTGATTGTCAGACGTTTGGAGTGGACTTGAAGCTCATTCGAACATTTCGGATCGAACAAATACCAGATTTTGTGGCAATATGCTCTGGAGCTGCACCAATTTAGGATCTTTTCATGAAGTTTGTACCGGCCGGTCAATTTCTGCTGACTGTGACGCTGGTGGCCGCGCCAGAGAGGTGGCAATAAAACATTGCGCTATCGGTGTTACGGTTGACCGGTAAATTGGATTGTCCGTTTAGTCATAATATGTCGTCGGTGTAATGATTGTCCGAGGCTTTCAACAACGTCGGAACGCCTTTGTTATGTTGTTTGATAGGTCTGTTGACTGCCCAAGCTTTGAAGTGGATTTGCAGCTGCTGGATTGATCACCGCTGAGCGAGATTATGATGGGCATGAGACCTTGATCTTCATCAATTACGGATACTTTCAAGCCATCATTGCATCGCATGTACAATCATACATCTGGTGTTATCCTACCATTCTACTCCAACGGTTGAGTACCGTACGACATTCAAACATCGCGACCATCAGCTCTATGTACATGATTCACAGTCAATTCCACAACGGCAGTTTGAGATTTTCGTGTTCCTAAGTACCGAAATTCAACTCTTCATTATTTCAACGTATTCAACTGCTTCTTGAGGGTTGTTAGAAAAAGAGGATGACGAGATCGTTTTTTGGGGGCGAACCCTCCCGGAAGACAAGCTACAAGCTACGCACAGCATTCAAAAACGTAGTAGATGATGATGAGAGCTTGCAGATAATGTTTCCCTTTTACGACAGCAATAAGAGACATCATTGTTTCCCGATGATGTCCAACAGTGGGCATGCTGAAGTGTGACGACACCGAAAGTCCCTTTTTGGTAGAGAAACGCACCAACCAAGCTCTGCAGAGAATCAGAAACACCAATTGGTGGACATCCTTACACGTGCTATGACGGAACGCATGTCGTTGGGATGGAAAACCAATAGCAATTCCTTTCCAAGACAACGAAACCAGATTTTGCTGTTGATGAATCGTAGGGGTCAATCTCTTCAAACGTCCAAACAACAAAACCGTTGATACGAAGACCGTTTACATCACCCGATGAGCGGAAGTCCATCCCAACAAACTTGTACGTTTGAATGCAGATGAAATTCATTGGCCAAGTCAAAACGATCATTGGAAAGTTGGATCGTCAATCTGTCCGAGTTATATGTAACTATGTATGCTATAACAGTGACTCAAATGCCAGCACGCCGCCCAAGTCCTCGTTCAAGTAAACCAACTAACAAGAAAATCCGAACTTGTCACGATTGAACTTGTCACTACGGTCTAAGGAATACCATCGCAAAATCAACTGCGAACTCAGTCAGTTCGTTGTTCATGTACAAATTGTCCTTAACACTGACCCCAAGAGCTGGCCGCATTGTCAAACTTACGCGTCCAATCTGTTATTTCAAGCTGCTCCTCCAACATCATGGACAAGGCACCGATACGGATGCTCTCAACCTCGAAGAAAAAGACCTCGCGCTGCATGAAATGTGGATGATTTCGGGGCACGTTCCGCCAGTTAACAAAAGCCAGTTCACTCCTTGAAGACAAGCTTAGAGTTACGAGCAAAGGATGATGATGGCAAAGAGATTGAGTGATCGAACTGAACAACGGAACGATCGGTGGCGCAACTTTGATCGGTGGCGCCACTGTAAAAGAAACAAAGAAAAACAGATTGAAAAGAACATCGCCCGTCACTTCTGGCCGTCCTAGAAAGGCTCTCTTGGTTGAAAAAGAATTGGAGCGATTGGAGAGAATGGACGCACGATGCCAGTGAGCCAATGAGGCTTCCAAACAAAGAGGACGGCACCGGCTCTCCTACACTGTTGGCGATGACACTGTCTAAGAGTCCGTAAGAAACTTTGTTACCAGTGAAACTACTAACGGAGTTGACGACCTACTTCACGACCCCCCTTCGGCTGTACTCCCGTAAGGTCGTCCAAGACTCTGTCAGCAACCTCGTAGTGGCCGAAACTCCGGTACAAGTGTCACTCATTTCCCTCTGGATCAAGCCGGAATAAAGTTGGCCGTGGCGCGAAGAAAGTGTCCTGAAGATTGGCACACTGGACCGTTTTGTCATGTCTACATTGCCGCATGCGAAAGTTTAGATAGACCATTGTCAAACCAAAGTCAAACAAAACCAGTCTTGCAGGCATTTCTCAGTGAAATTGAATCGACAACCTCCAATACTGCGGCCAACCAAAAGAGACAACAGGGAGGACATTCTGCCGATTATCTCATCGCGTACGTACCCATCAACGGTGGAGCATCGACTGCCGACAAGTTACTTACATCAAGGATTCCAGTCTATCGTCCGATGGAAACAGTGCCTCTCGACGAGGACTCTTCCAATGGTCTCGGAAGCGATGGACTGTACAAGCAGAAGTTGCCGAATATTATGATCATGATCGAAACGGCATCGTATTGTCGACGATAGCGATCTTAAAAGAGTATTGAAATATTATCGAATTGATCAATGGTACAACAACAACTTCGAGATCGAAAATGATCATCCGTATGTTTTGTGGAGACTCCACAAGGTGAATGAAGTTTGTCCATGGATGGACGGCTGATAACAGCACACAACAACAACAAGATCAACAAGAACAGCCAAAACGATTCTTTAATTCGGCTGCAATGGGTGGAATGGCAATGGATTTATCGGGTCATCGATTGTTGGTGACTACCATGGATACCGAAATTGTTGCGTTTGCCTATTCCAGGATCCGTATTGGTGCTCGACAAGGATACATTGCGAAAGAATCTCAATACTGCCGTTCTTCAAATGAGAAACAAACAGTTTATGGGACGACACCCAACTACAGCTAACTCCCTCGATCATGGCCAATCGTTTTGGAATGGTAGATGCTACCACCACCTTACCTGTTTGATTGTTTTCCTATGGAACGACTCCATATCCATGTCCCCTTGGCAGTCATAACACCGCCAAATTTAATTCAATCATAGCAATTTTTGTACGATTGCTCTTGTTGCAAGACGACTCTGGGTGACGGTTCTTGGAACTTCCATGTCTTCCGGTATTGATTTTCCGGCCGATACTATTGGCTACCACCCCCATTCGATTGTATTCCAACAACCCTGTGGAGTTCATCGTAACTTTGGAATGTTTTTGTCATGATCGTGTCGAGATCCTTCCTTTTCTTGACATTAAAGACAAAACGGGGTCGGTCCTAAAGGGGTGGTCGGCACGACGCAACAACTCGTGTCCTACCTGTAGTACAACCAACGTTGCAACGGAACAGTTCGATCACGAAGGACACAACAACAAAAAGAAACATGACAACAATCCCAATCCTCACAAGGTACAACATGAAGGAAAAACAACAACAACAACAACAACAACAACAACAACAGTTCTCATGATACCGACACTATTTGATGATGATGATATCGGAGAATCAAAGAATTCAGGAATGATGCCCATACCTTTCTTTACCACAGCAGTTTTTCCGAGAACACAACGATATTATCGTCGTATGTCGCACCTTGCTCTTCAGCCATACAAGTTCAATGTGATGCAACGCAAAATCATGGGATACTATGATGCAACAATCCACATTGAATGTTTCAACTGAATCGACGTCTTGGAGTACAACAAAAATTCCTCGCAAACAGTTCATTATTTTGTGACAGTTCAGAATCTTTCGACTCGAACTGTGTAAAGTGGTTCCGGAACTTTCTTCAAAAAACGTTTCAACTGAAATGACGAGTAGTAAAAAAACCTTTCTTGGAAAATGAATCATTTTTTGTGTGGGCAATCCAAAATCTTTTTTCAGTTAAGTTCGAAATATAGCAATCAGAGTCATTATCGCATAGTTCAACTAAAATACCAATATGATCAATTAACAGAAAAATAATTCTTTGCAAACAAAAGAAAAAAACTTAATTATATGCGACGTATATAATATATCAATATTTTATAAATACTACGCGTTCATCTTCTTCTGCTTCTTCACAGCTCTTTGGTTGTTATCTCTCCCAGTGCCGACCGAGCCCTCCATGGGTCGTATTGTCTATTATCTTTGATGGCCATTTGTTGTCCATTGATGCATACATCTTTTGGACGAGGAACTCGATCAAAGTGGCAGAAAATCATTGAGCTACTTTTGTGAGGGCAATGGGACGATCTTGGAAATTCATGCAAAATTCATCTATACCAGTATCGACGGAGCACTTCAACCATCCAACGTATTATCTACTGCCTTTGACGACCTTTCCATTGTTAATGAATGAAATCATTTGGACGGGGAACGAAACCAAAGTTGCTGAAAATCATTGAGATACTTTTGGGATTGCCGACGGCAGGTGGACGATTTTGGAAATGTGTATGCGGAATCCAAAGCTCTCAGTGTCGCCGGGTACTCTAGCCACAGTAACAAATGCTGACTGTGACGGGGTGACGGGAATTTGTTTTCCGTTGTTTATGAAATCATTTCGGACGACAAACTAGCAGAGAAACAAAAGGTACTTTTGGCATCACAGCCTCCGACATCATTACGGTCAGACTCGGGAATTCCATCATAACAGGAAGGAAGGATTTTCTTTTTCTATTTATATGCAAGCATGGTATACTAAGGAAAATGAATAATCTACACGTATGGTGGAGATTCCAGTCGTTTTGTCTTGGTCGGGAGGGGTTATGAGGAAAACTGGTGAGGCAATCCAAATCATACCTTCCGACATCCGTACGGCCACGCTCTTGCACTCTATCATAACAGGAACGATTTGAGACAAAAATCCATACCGATCAAACAACCCGTTCAAATGTTTGTT
The DNA here is from genome assembly GCA_019154785.2 of Nitzschia inconspicua. NCBI lineage: Eukaryota > Bacillariophyta > Bacillariophyceae > Bacillariales > Bacillariaceae > Nitzschia > Nitzschia inconspicua. The sequence goes on from JAGRRH010000015.1 coordinate 53,264, forward strand.
ACTTATGTGACAATGACAAAAATGAATACAACGACTACACGAATCATTGGTCCAAACAACTTGGTTTTCCAGTGGTCTCTCCCTACGAACGGAGGACCGATCAAAACATGCAAGTTTCCCTTTCGTCTGTTTCCATGTACTACTGTCACTGACAACCGACACAACGACAACGCAACAAACAGGACGTTGTTTGCGCTGACCATTGACAGTCTCTCCTCCAATATCAACAACAAGCAAATTACGAAGAGCAAAGAACAACCGCCAAACCCACACAAAATGCCAAAGAATAGCACCAAGAATGCATTTTTGTGGAACTGCGTCCACGGAGTAGGTACCGTAGGAGCTACCATTATTAATGATACATGAGATTTTCTACCGATGACGATCGTCACAACACAGCGAAGTGTCCTTTCATTATTACTGTATCATCATACTACCATACGCACTAACGGTACTATGATAGTACCGTATGCAATCTTGAACGTATGTGTGTGCTTTATCTACCGTAGGTAAAAGGGACTCGACACGAGCGCCGCTATTTTACGGTTATATTTTTGGATTATTCACTATTTATGATTGCCTGCATGCTCGGATCTTTTCCGCCGTTGGACAAGCGTTGGGAGTCGGCAGGCATCACACCAAGATGGACTTGAAGCTGTAAATACTACTGGGCCAGTGCTGTAAGTACAGTAATTATTATACGACAGCCGATGAACGACACAACGAACTACCCGGAGTACTACTGACTGTGAGTACGATGCTTGTATGATATCCCCCGATTTACCATCTTGAATCTGTTGGAGTTCCTGTGTTGACCGAGCACTCCATCCACCTGTATTATCAACTATCCATGAAGGCCATTTGTTTTTCATTGTTCATGAAATCATTTGAACGAGAAACGAAGCCAATGCGACTGAAAATCATTGAGATACTTTTGGGATGGCCGATGGCAGTCCAGTTGGACGATCTTGGAAATTCATGTGGAATTCATCTCTCCCAGTGTCGACCGAGCCCTCTTCCGCGGCAACGAGGACTGAGAGCATCCTTCAAAGTGCGTATAAAGAGTATTTTTTGAGAAATGGCCCAGGATACAGCCAATTGACTTCAGCTCTTCCTTCTTGGTCCAGTACAGTCTCTACGTCTTCTGGTAATGATTTGTACTTCCCCCCCGTTTTGGAAAGCTTGAGGTGTCCACAACCCAATCGATTGATGCAAAGCATCTGTTTACGACATGGTCGATACGATGAAATCACTGTGTTTATGTTTGGCTCCGTTCATGGCCGATACGAGAGAAACATGTCCAAAACTGTCCGTCAGATCTGTTGTTGTCGTCATCCTGATTGGTAGAACTTCTTTCAAGAGAAATTCTGGACGTACTTCCACAAAAATGCATTCTTGGTACTATCTTCGCTTTCAATTCGATGGAGTAGTTTGTTTTCTACCTTGATCTGTCGATGTCGTTCTCGATACTTGCGGTCTTCCAGAATACAGTCAAGTTCTAATGTCGAAGCTCGATCACATCCTTCGCTTTTATCATTGCATCTTCTGAAGATACGAGGTATCTCTGACGAGGTATTGTTGGGATTGGACAGATTGCTTTGATCAACATTTTGGTTTTCCCTTGGATTTATTATGATGAAACACTTTCTGTAACATCATCAACAGCAGGAGTAAACTGGCCAACAACTTCTTTACTTTCATATCCGTGTCCAAACCCCAACTCAGCTCATTTCGGAGTGTCCATTGAATGAATCATGCTACGACTCCCAATGGAATCCTGTGCGGAGAGGTTGACTCCTAAGTACGAAAGCCTGATGTCGGGAACAATCGTTACTACTGGAGAAGGACTCCGAAGTATGGAATGACAATGCTAAAGGATATTCCAAACTTGTCCAAGGACGGTACAGAGAGACATCCGATATAGCTTCGATCCAAAGGGGTGGGTAAAATACGACGTACGCCTAACGCGCGTAAAGGGTTGGGAAAAATATCTCAGCATGGCCATACTTTGCTGTTGACAAACTTGAATAGATCATTCTTGTGTTTGACGGTTGTAGAACCACTTGAGCTCACAGTATCCGCAACCACTGCAGAGTCCGTGGTGGCATACCCCTGTTGGGAAATTGTCAGCGGCCGTTGGGATCAATTCGCAATTTGCTCGGTCTTATCCAATTGCTTTCTGTAGACCACATGTTTCACTGGTTAATTCAATGACGACGATTGTTGCAAACTTCCGGCAGCAAATGTATTCCTTTCCAAGATGGAGAGTCCAGTTGTTCAAAGACTGATACATCTTGATAACGGACCGCCAGCTTCTGTAAGTGATTCACTGTCAACACTTGGAAGCCCATCTTCACTCTACCTGCAGACGGGAAGATCGGATACAAGTTGTTAATGAAAATCCCATCCTGCAAATATCCGAAAGAATTGAAATTGAAACGGGGGGGACCTCATGTCGGGGAAGCAACAATGAGGGGGGAAAACATGCATGGCCATCGGAACAGGGCTGACAGAGTCTTGAAACAATCATCATCAAGTTCTATCTCCATTTCTGACATTCTACCGTGTTCCTTTTACATGCAAGTGCACGCCCCAACATTGGCCCTTTTATGAATACGTCGTTGGATCGCAAGGAATGGGCCACCCATCAATCAGTGATATTCTGGATTGTCACAAGACGTAGACCAGTCGGATACTCTCAACCCGATTAAAGTCGTATCTGGATACAACCTTGTCCACTGGAAGCAATCCATGGAGAGAAGAAACTTGACGAGGAATATGTGTGGACCATCTTTGAATGGGTCTTGTCCAAGGCTGCCGTATTCTTGAAGCAAAGCGTCCAACCATGCGGTTGGTTTTGTCTCATCTTGGCCATATATGGTGCACTGGCCAATGTTTTCCATTCCGGATCGTTCGGTTCCTTGGCCTGTCCCGCTGATATTGTGCCTTGCTTGATTCCTTGTCAAAATGTTATAATGTACCGAGATAATCGTCCTTTGGCCGTCAAACTTACCAGATAGAACGGTGGTTGGAAGGCTCTGTCGACACTGGAAAGTGCTATGACAAGTCTAAAACTACATGTTTCAATCCTTTTCAGCCAGGTTCGTTTGGTTCTGGCCATCAAAGTCAGCAGCGGGTACAGTGGATGAAGTGCCCTGTCGACACTGAGAGAGAGAGAGAGAGAGAGAGAGAGAGAGAGAGAGAGAGAGAGAGAGAGGAATTCCGAATAAATTTCCAAAATCGTCCAATTGCCATCGGCCATCCCAAAAGTATCTCAATGATTTCCAGCCACTTTGGTTTCGTTTCGTTCCTCGTCCAAACTGCATGGGGCAACATCAAACAAATGGACGTCAAAGTCAGCAGTTAGTACAGTGATTTTGAGGTGCGTGATTAACGGTTCCTCGAAGCGAGCAATCGCTTGGTTATCGGTTGCCAATCGATGATTGATGTGTTTCCATGGCAGGCTTGAAGAACCCTTTCCACCAAACAACGCAAGACAAAACATAGACCATGTAATGGTTGTACTGGAATCCATCGTTTCCGTATTGTATCAGCGATCCATCGTATTTGGAACAATATACAATAAGCTGCATGACAAGCGGAATGCCGTAATCCTTGCGAGGATGCATTTATTATCCATTCGTCGAAAAAGGAAGACTTGCCTGTTGTTGCTTGTGGTGGGACGGACAGATAAGTAATTTGAGTGATATAACACTTTCTCCCATCCATCCCATGTCCCATGTAGTAAAAGGCATCCCAACAAGATGCCAAATCCAGAAAGGCAATACAATCGCCGCAAAGAACAAAGAACAATTTCCAGCCAGAAAATCAACGACCAGCCACATATTCGATGCCTCGTTCGAGCCTTTTGCTGGTAATCATAGTATTGCTGTTAGCTGAGACATGATGTACATTAAGATTGGACTGTGATTGATCTATTGGTAGGTATGGCCATATAACAACGTCAACATACTCATCAGTAGAAACCAAGGTGGATTGTTTTGTCCTGTTGTACTCCAAGATGCTTTTCGGAACGAATATTATTTTTGTCGTCGTGATTAATTAAGGAAAGGGGGACGATGTCATGAGGTCATACGTACGTATGTATGTATCATACCTGACTGTGAGAATCAGTGTCATAGATTACTATGATAGTAGACTGTGACGCACGTGCGTGCGATCGAACCCTCTCCTCTTCGTCGTGTTCCGACAATCGTCAGAGTTTCACTGTCAAACGTTGGATTTCTTATCGATGATGCCAGTCATCACCAATGAAGAAAAAGGATCTCCAATGTTAGCTTCTACTTAAACAGTTAACTGGAATTGAAAGATCGTCTAACATGATGATGATGATGCCAAAAAGTACCGGATCAATCGATAGTACCACCCGTGAAATGACAGATACGACCGATGTCGACGACCCAGATGCCATTGCCACGAGCGTGGCATGGAACCTACCGTATTGTCCAGATCGGAACAAAGGGATCACAAACGAATAGTTAGTTGCAGACTTTCCCAATGGAAAGGCTTGTGTACTGTCAATCATTTTTCTCGACCGATCCAATATCCAATGAGACAGCAATGGCAAATCCAAATGGAGTGGCCATTCGCACAAAGGAATGGAATACCGTACCTTCAATCGAGTGCTCGGGGCAGTTGTTGTTGTTGTCAATGGATTCCTCGATCGATGTCGACTATAGAAGGAAGAATTGAAACGACTGGACGCTCTACGGGCCATTTCGAGTGGAAGAATCTGTGGAACTTTTGAACCGATGCCAGGCGTTTTTCAAGGCAATGTTTGCAGTCATGCTTCGTGCTGTCAACGACTCTCCAGCTCTTCTCTCGTCAACATAAATTTCTGAAGGATCCAATCGAAACACCAACGGATTCCCAATGAACAATGCTGTCAAGTGGGTGGGTTGTCCAGTTTTCGTGGGACGTCAAAGCTGCTGCTCTTGACCCGTATTTCCAGGTTAGCGGAGACTCAGCCGATGGTCGATCCATGGCCTAGTTGGGATCTGATATGGATAGCAACATGCATGGAATGTCGGAACGATCGTGCGAAGCTGTGGCTGCCAAAATAAGTGAGGTCTCCGGCAATGTTCATCCAACTTGGTTGTACAGAGTAAGAGGGTCCCAATCCCCTCCGTTCCTTTCAGCAAAGTTTTCCCAGACGATTTAAACGACAAGTAGCCCACTTGGATCCGCCCGGTAAGAGCCAAAATCCCAGACGAAGACACTGCCGGTTGTGGAGGGTTGAGAATAAAATTGCCTTCACGTCGCATTCGTTCCATGGAAAGATAATGCTTGCTCGAAACGTCCTTCTCCTCGGCGAAGAGGTTCGAGGAAACTTATCTGGACTTTTGCGACGCTACAATCTAAATGTGTCACAGGGCCAAACACCGGCATATGGCCGCAAGATTACAAAGCAGAAGTTGCCGAATATCATGTTCGAAACGGCATCTTAATTGTCGACGATACCGATCTTAAAAAGAGTATTGTTCGCATTTCTGGAGACTCTTTCGGCTGGCTTATTGTCAACGAACAATGTCAAAGCCGAGGATTGGCAGTGCAGTTGCACGACGAAGTTTTGGCATTTTATCCGTTGTTCATCCCTTCCAGTATCGACAGACATGGCACTATAACCACCGTAATACCTGATAACTTTGATGGCCAATTGATTAGTATCATCTTTTGTTGCCTATACCATTTTTGACTGGCTGATGAAAAAGGAGATGATGTTACGGATTTCCGATGAATTTGTTCTTCCACTCATCTCAGTGTCGACGGGGCCTTATAATTGCCGGAACGATTCTGCGCTTTCTCTACTACTACTGTTGTCGTTAAAAAAAAAAGAAACTCTTTATCCAAGAAGGGTTGCAAAGAATTCACTGTCAATATCGGAAGACATGGAAGCAACACGTAATACCGTCACTGACTGTGACCAAGAGAAGGATTGCAATGAATGGAATTGGTTTCATTGTATTTCTTTTAAAAAAAACGGAAATTGTCGACCTTGGATCGATTTCAGAGGTAGTATGACGGCCAGCCAAAAGGACATTGGATATCGATTGGGTTGGTTGTGTTGGTTGTTGTTGTTGGTTGTTGTCGTGAAAAACTTGGACGACTCTTCCAAAAAACGATCGAGATTGTCTTGTGGAAAGAACTGAATAGTAGTTGTAGTGATATTGTTGTCCAGTAGTTGATCGGACTGTGGATCTTGTTGGTCTTCCTGGGTAGTAATTGTTGTTGTTGTTGTTGCTGCTGCTGTTTCAACTGAACCTTCGTCTTGTAGTACAACAAAAATTCCTTGCAAACAGATCGTCATTTTGTGCACAGTTCAGAATCTTTCGACTCAAACTCCGTAAAGTAATTTCAAATACTTTCTGCATAAAAACGTTTCAACTGAAATGACGTTAAGTAAAATAACAGAATTCTTGGAAAATGTATCATTTTTCGTGTGGGCAATTAAAAATGTTCATAAGTACGAAATATGGCAATCAGAGTCATTGTCGCATCTTTCAACTAAAATGCCATAAGATTTTAACAGAAACAAATTTACGACGTATGTATTTACAGTTTTTTACAATCATCAATAATAAGGCCAATCCTTATGTACACCGAAAAAACGCGCATGAGTTGTGCAAATCATGGAGTTTTGCATGAGAATTGTCGGCCTCCCCAACTAATGATGACCTCTCAACGAAGTGATTTTTCTTGATGACGAATCGGAAACATCACAGCCTACATACAATGATGACTAACGTCAACCGACGGCCCAAATAAATTCAGTCTTGAATGCAATATCAAAGTGTTTGATTGGTCTTAGTGTCAAGGCTGTACATTGGCGTATGGTTTGTCCATTTGTAACCTAGATTTGGGCCAGATAATTTCCTTCTTCTTGAATGCAATATTAAAGTGGGTGATAAGTCTTTGTCTAAAATCTGTCATGTTCATTTGCCTGACAATAATTGCGCCATCCTCATCTCGAACGAAAGAACCTTGGGAGTAATCCTCTTCGTCAACGGGAAGAGTCTTGAAATATATCGAATTGGATGCAAAGTACCGAAACTGCAGAAGTTTTGAATCGATTTTGGCATTTTTTGACCGACGTCGGATATGGCCCCATGGTTGTCAAACATCAATCGATTTGGACTGTGGCAACCTCGACCCTCCGAAAACAGTGAGAAAAAAGTCTCGGTCAAAGGGTGAAAAGGAAGCGACTGGCAATACCGGAGGATGCGGCAGCTACAAGCACCTTCATGAAGAGTCTTGAAATGTATTGAATTGGATGTATAGTACGAAATTGCCGAAGTTTTGAAGGCATCGAGCGAAGATATCGAAGAAAGAATCACGACAGCAGTCAGGTCTCTCGTCTCTTGCTGTAAATGTTGAGGAACAGTCTTGTCTGCCGTCTTGTCTGCCATAACGGAATCTGTAGCATTGTCCTTTCGGACTGTCGTCGTGCGACCGCCGCTTCACTTCGTTGCTTTGTTGGTCAGCGATGATACATGCTCCCAAAACAATGTCTTCGTCGTTGTTGTAGCTATTGATGTTCAATGTGACAAACTGTAAGTTTCTTTCGGTATGAGCGGCCACAACCGTCGTCATTCCAAAGAGAGATTGATGTCGTCGTGTCAAAACTTTTTTCGGTGCGCCTTCACTACTAACTGTAGCTAATGCCCTTGCTTGACGTTCGAACGTTGAAGGAAGAAAGGTATCTTGACGTTCGAACGTTAAAGGAAGAAACATATCTTACGTGCACGACAGACGTATCATAAAGCACGGTACGTTCAAAGTGGTATTGATACTACGACATTCGGCGTACCGGTAACATGCTCCGTAGCAGAATCCAATTCCGTACACGTCACAGTCAGTCATACTATTATTTTATTGACAGTGATACGAATCCATCAACATGGCGTATGATCGCATGCTACGCTTGAAAATCACTTGTTAACCGTAAGTAAGAAGCATCAACCACAAGAGTCAAGTTGTCGAGCAGCACAGAAATCAAAAATCTCTCCTTACTCTCTACACTCTCCACCATGAGCGATCGTAAAGATAAAGACAAAAGACACCACTAAACAACAACATGCAATGATTTCATAACAACAAGATTTGTGTAGAGTAGGTAATGATTGATGCGCATACAACAAATCGAGGCTACCAAAAAACAAAACCGTTGGAAACTGGCTTAAGAGCAAAGGATGATGATGATGGCAAAGGGATTCAGTGATCGAACTGAACGATCGGTGGCGCAATTGTAAGAAAAACGAAGCAATTAAGAAAAAAAAGATTGAGCAATCAACTAGTACCAGTTTCATCTTCCGTGTCTCCCCTTATTGATTTGCTTGACCGAAACGTATTGTCCACCGTTTTGGCAGATTGCAATGAGGTTTCCACAACTCGATCGATCCGATTTTCCATTGGCAGGCCGTGGTACTACCGCCAAATTACCTTCCGTCTCCATTCCCAAAGTCATTCAAATTGCAGACACTTCGACCGACCCTCGACCTGGAAATTTGTTTCATCACACATCTGCCAAAATTTTACCTTGTAATCTTGCCTTGTAAAGCGTTCTGGACCGGCCGCATCATGTTTTAGAGTATTGGTACACAAAGTACAGTCTCTAACTGCTCGTCTCACCCAATCCTCAGTCCATCTTTTTTGCGACGTTATTTGAATTGAATCATGCCTCGACTTTCGATGGAATCAAATATTGATACTTAAAGGAGGTGTGGGTACCACGAATTTCGTGCAAAGAGTAGATTCGTTGCGAGATGGTGTTTGGAACAGGTCATGAAGTAGTTGAATTCCGAAATGGTGTCTGGAAGCGGTGATGACATGTTTTCCAACAAAAAAATCTTGCTGTTGTCCTTGCTTGCTGACATTTTTGTGACACTCAATGTAGTTGTTACAGTTAGTTGGCGTTTCGTTTGTCCCAACGGCTTGGGATCACGATTCATGATTGTTGATTGGATCAAGAAACGCCCAATTAAGTTTAATCAATGTTGCATCTTCGAGAGACGAGGCTTGGAATGGATTCGTAGCTGCTTGATGATTGTCGTACGGCTGTGCCCGATCCGGTGGCAACAAAACCATGAGCGTTATCGATGTTGGATCTTCTGAGGACATGATTCCATTTAACGGCTGTGTCCAGAATAGAATTTTGCATCGTCGGTATGTTGATTGTCAGACGTTTGGAGTGGACTTGAAGCTCATTCGAACATTTCGGATCGAACAAATACCAGATTTTGTGGCAATATGCTCTGGAGCTGCACCAATTTAGGATCTTTTCATGAAGTTTGTACCGGCCGGTCAATTTCTGCTGACTGTGACGCTGGTGGCCGCGCCAGAGAGGTGGCAATAAAACATTGCGCTATCGGTGTTACGGTTGACCGGTAAATTGGATTGTCCGTTTAGTCATAATATGTCGTCGGTGTAATGATTGTCCGAGGCTTTCAACAACGTCGGAACGCCTTTGTTATGTTGTTTGATAGGTCTGTTGACTGCCCAAGCTTTGAAGTGGATTTGCAGCTGCTGGATTGATCACCGCTGAGCGAGATTATGATGGGCATGAGACCTTGATCTTCATCAATTACGGATACTTTCAAGCCATCATTGCATCGCATGTACAATCATACATCTGGTGTTATCCTACCATTCTACTCCAACGGTTGAGTACCGTACGACATTCAAACATCGCGACCATCAGCTCTATGTACATGATTCACAGTCAATTCCACAACGGCAGTTTGAGATTTTCGTGTTCCTAAGTACCGAAATTCAACTCTTCATTATTTCAACGTATTCAACTGCTTCTTGAGGGTTGTTAGAAAAAGAGGATGACGAGATCGTTTTTTGGGGGGCGAACCCTCCCGGAAGACAAGCTACAAGCTACGCACAGCATTCAAAAACGTAGTAGATGATGATGAGAGCTTGCAGATAATGTTTCCCTTTTACGACAGCAATAAGAGACATCATTGTTTCCCGATGATGTCCAACAGTGGGCATGCTGAAGTGTGACGACACCGAAAGTCCCTTTTTGGTAGAGAAACGCACCAACCAAGCTCTGCAGAGAATCAGAAACACCAATTGGTGGACATCCTTACACGTGCTATGACGGAACGCATGTCGTTGGGATGGAAAACCAATAGCAATTCCTTTCCAAGACAACGAAACCAGATTTTGCTGTTGATGAATCGTAGGGGTCAATCTCTTCAAACGTCCAAACAACAAAACCGTTGATACGAAGACCGTTTACATCACCCGATGAGCGGAAGTCCATCCCAACAAACTTGTACGTTTGAATGCAGATGAAATTCATTGGCCAAGTCAAAACGATCATTGGAAAGTTGGATCGTCAATCTGTCCGAGTTATATGTAACTATGTATGCTATAACAGTGACTCAAATGCCAGCACGCCGCCCAAGTCCTCGTTCAAGTAAACCAACTAACAAGAAAATCCGAACTTGTCACGATTGAACTTGTCACTACGGTCTAAGGAATACCATCGCAAAATCAACTGCGAACTCAGTCAGTTCGTTGTTCATGTACAAATTGTCCTTAACACTGACCCCAAGAGCTGGCCGCATTGTCAAACTTACGCGTCCAATCTGTTATTTCAAGCTGCTCCTCCAACATCATGGACAAGGCACCGATACGGATGCTCTCAACCTCGAAGAAAAAGACCTCGCGCTGCATGAAATGTGGATGATTTCGGGGCACGTTCCGCCAGTTAACAAAAGCCAGTTCACTCCTTGAAGACAAGCTTAGAGTTACGAGCAAAGGATGATGATGGCAAAGAGATTGAGTGATCGAACTGAACAACGGAACGATCGGTGGCGCAACTTTGATCGGTGGCGCCACTGTAAAAGAAACAAAGAAAAACAGATTGAAAAGAACATCGCCCGTCACTTCTGGCCGTCCTAGAAAGGCTCTCTTGGTTGAAAAAGAATTGGAGCGATTGGAGAGAATGGACGCACGATGCCAGTGAGCCAATGAGGCTTCCAAACAAAGAGGACGGCACCGGCTCTCCTACACTGTTGGCGATGACACTGTCTAAGAGTCCGTAAGAAACTTTGTTACCAGTGAAACTACTAACGGAGTTGACGACCTACTTCACGACCCCCCTTCGGCTGTACTCCCGTAAGGTCGTCCAAGACTCTGTCAGCAACCTCGTAGTGGCCGAAACTCCGGTACAAGTGTCACTCATTTCCCTCTGGATCAAGCCGGAATAAAGTTGGCCGTGGCGCGAAGAAAGTGTCCTGAAGATTGGCACACTGGACCGTTTTGTCATGTCTACATTGCCGCATGCGAAAGTTTAGATAGACCATTGTCAAACCAAAGTCAAACAAAACCAGTCTTGCAGGCATTTCTCAGTGAAATTGAATCGACAACCTCCAATACTGCGGCCAACCAAAAGAGACAACAGGGAGGACATTCTGCCGATTATCTCATCGCGTACGTACCCATCAACGGTGGAGCATCGACTGCCGACAAGTTACTTACATCAAGGATTCCAGTCTATCGTCCGATGGAAACAGTGCCTCTCGACGAGGACTCTTCCAATGGTCTCGGAAGCGATGGACTGTACAAGCAGAAGTTGCCGAATATTATGATCATGATCGAAACGGCATCGTATTGTCGACGATAGCGATCTTAAAAGAGTATTGAAATATTATCGAATTGATCAATGGTACAACAACAACTTCGAGATCGAAAATGATCATCCGTATGTTTTGTGGAGACTCCACAAGGTGAATGAAGTTTGTCCATGGATGGACGGCTGATAACAGCACACAACAACAACAAGATCAACAAGAACAGCCAAAACGATTCTTTAATTCGGCTGCAATGGGTGGAATGGCAATGGATTTATCGGGTCATCGATTGTTGGTGACTACCATGGATACCGAAATTGTTGCGTTTGCCTATTCCAGGATCCGTATTGGTGCTCGACAAGGATACATTGCGAAAGAATCTCAATACTGCCGTTCTTCAAATGAGAAACAAACAGTTTATGGGACGACACCCAACTACAGCTAACTCCCTCGATCATGGCCAATCGTTTTGGAATGGTAGATGCTACCACCACCTTACCTGTTTGATTGTTTTCCTATGGAACGACTCCATATCCATGTCCCCTTGGCAGTCATAACACCGCCAAATTTAATTCAATCATAGCAATTTTTGTACGATTGCTCTTGTTGCAAGACGACTCTGGGTGACGGTTCTTGGAACTTCCATGTCTTCCGGTATTGATTTTCCGGCCGATACTATTGGCTACCACCCCCATTCGATTGTATTCCAACAACCCTGTGGAGTTCATCGTAACTTTGGAATGTTTTTGTCATGATCGTGTCGAGATCCTTCCTTTTCTTGACATTAAAGACAAAACGGGGTCGGTCCTAAAGGGGTGGTCGGCACGACGCAACAACTCGTGTCCTACCTGTAGTACAACCAACGTTGCAACGGAACAGTTCGATCACGAAGGACACAACAACAAAAAGAAACATGACAACAATCCCAATCCTCACAAGGTACAACATGAAGGAAAAACAACAACAACAACAACAACAACAACAACAACAGTTCTCATGATACCGACACTATTTGATGATGATGATATCGGAGAATCAAAGAATTCAGGAATGATGCCCATACCTTTCTTTACCACAGCAGTTTTTCCGAGAACACAACGATATTATCGTCGTATGTCGCACCTTGCTCTTCAGCCATACAAGTTCAATGTGATGCAACGCAAAATCATGGGATACTATGATGCAACAATCCACATTGAATGTTTCAACTGAATCGACGTCTTGGAGTACAACAAAAATTCCTCGCAAACAGTTCATTATTTTGTGACAGTTCAGTATCTTTCGACTCGAACTGTGTAAAGTGGTTCCGGAACTTTCTTCAAAAAACGTTTCAACTGAAATGACGAGTAGTAAAAAAACCTTTCTTGGAAAATGAATCATTTTTTGTGTGGGCAATCCAAAATCTTTTTTCAGTTAAGTTCGAAATATAGCAATCAGAGTCATTATCGCATAGTTCAACTAAAATACCAATATGATCAATTAACAGAAAAATAATTCTTTGCAAACAAAAGAAAAAAACTTAATTATATGCGACGTATATAATATATCAATATTTTATAAATACTACGCGTTCATCTTCTTCTGCTTCTTCACAGCTCTTTGGTTGTTATCTCTCCCAGTGCCGACCGAGCCCTCCATGGGTCGTATTGTCTATTATCTTTGATGGCCATTTGTTGTCCATTGATGCATACATCTTTTGGACGAGGAACTCGATCAAAGTGGCAGAAAATCATTGAGCTACTTTTGTGAGGGCAATGGGACGATCTTGGAAATTCATGCAAAATTCATCTATACCAGTATCGACGGAGCACTTCAACCATCCAACGTATTATCTACTGCCTTTGACGACCTTTCCATTGTTAATGAATGAAATCATTTGGACGGGGAACGAAACCAAAGTTGCTGAAAATCATTGAGATACTTTTGGGATTGCCGACGGCAGGTGGACGATTTTGGAAATGTGTATGCGGAATCCAAAGCTCTCAGTGTCGCCGGGTACTCTAGCCACAGTAACAAATGCTGACTGTGACGGGGTGACGGGAATTTGTTTTCCGTTGTTTATGAAATCATTTCGGACGACAAACTAGCAGAGAAACAAAAGGTACTTTTGGCATCACAGCCTCCGACATCATTACGGTCAGACTCGGGAATTCCATCATAACAGGAAGGAAGGATTTTCTTTTTCTATTTATATGCAAGCATGGTATACTAAGGAAAATGAATAATCTACACGTATGGTGGAGATTCCAGTCGTTTTGTCTTGGTCGGGAGGGGTTATGAGGAAAACTGGTGAGGCAATCCAAATCATACCTTCCGACATCCGTACGGCCACGCTCTTGCACTCTATCATAACAGGAACGATTTGAGACAAAAATCCATACCGATCAAACAACCCGTTCAAATGTTTGTTACTTATGTGACAATGACAAAAATGAATACAACGACTACACGAATCATTGGTCCAAACAACTTGGTTTTCCAGTGGTCTCTCCCTACGAACGGAGGACCGATCAAAACATGCAAGTTTCCCTTTCGTCTGTTTCCATGTACTACTGTCACTGACAACCGACACAACGACAACGCAACAAACAGGACGTTGTTTGCGCTGACCATTGACAGTCTCTCCTCCAATATCAACAACAAGCAAATTACGAAGAGCAAAGAACAACCGCCAAACCCACACAAAATGCCAAAGAATAGCACCAAGAATGCATTTTTGTGGAACTGCGTCCACGGAGTAGGTACCGTAGGAGCTACCATTATTAATGATACATGAGATTTTCTACCGATGACGATCGTCACAACACAGCGAAGTGTCCTTTCATTATTACTGTATCATCATACTACCATACGCACTAACGGTACTATGATAGTACCGTATGCAATCTTGAACGTATGTGTGTGCTTTATCTACCGTAGGTAAAAGGGACTCGACACGAGCGCCGCTATTTTACGGTTATATTTTTGGATTATTCACTATTTATGATTGCCTGCATGCTCGGATCTTTTCCGCCGTTGGACAAGCGTTGGGAGTCGGCAGGCATCACACCAAGATGGACTTGAAGCTGTAAATACTACTGGGCCAGTGCTGTAAGTACAGTAATTATTATACGACAGCCGATGAACGACACAACGAACTACCCGGAGTACTACTGACTGTGAGTACGATGCTTGTATGATATCCCCCGATTTACCATCTTGAATCTGTTGGAGTTCCTGTGTTGACCGAGCACTCCATCCACCTGTATTATCAACTATCCATGAAGGCCATTTGTTTTTCATTGTTCATGAAATCATTTGAACGAGAAACGAAGCCAATGCGACTGAAAATCATTGAGATACTTTTGGGATGGCCGATGGCAGTCCAGTTGGACGATCTTGGAAATTCATGTGGAATTCATCTCTCCCAGTGTCGACCGAGCCCTCTTCCGCGGCAACGAGGACTGAGAGCATCCTTCAAAGTGCGTATAACGAGTATTTTTTGAGAAATGGCCCAGGATACAGCCAATTGACTTCAGCTCTTCCTTCTTGGTCCAGTACAGTCTCTACGTCTTCTGGTAATGATTTGTACTTCCCCCCCGTTTTGGAAAGCTTGAGGTGTCCACAACCCAATCGATTGATGCAAAGCATCTGTTTACGACATGGTCGATACGATGAAATCACTGTGTTTATGTTTGGCTCCGTTCATGGCCGATACGAGAGAAACATGTCCAAAACTGTCCGTCAGATCTGTTGTTGTCGTCATCCTGATTGGTAGAACTTCTTTCAAGAGAAATTCTGGACGTACTTCCACAAAAATGCATTCTTGGTACTATCTTCGCTTTCAATTCGATGGAGTAGTTTGTTTTCTACCTTGATCTGTCGATGTCGTTCTCGATACTTGCGGTCTTCCAGAATACAGTCAAGTTCTAATGTCGAAGCTCGATCACATCCTTCGCTTTTATCATTGCATCTTCTGAAGATACGAGGTATCTCTGACGAGGTATTGTTGGGATTGGACAGATTGCTTTGATCAACATTTTGGTTTTCCCTTGGATTTATTATGATGAAACACTTTCTGTAACATCATCAACAGCAGGAGTAAACTGGCCAACAACTTCTTTACTTTCATATCCGTGTCCAAACCCCAACTCAGCTCATTTCGGAGTGTCCATTGAATGAATCATGCTACGACTCCCAATGGAATCCTGTGCGGAGAGGTTGACTCCTAAGTACGAAAGCCTGATGTCGGGAACAATCGTTACTACTGGAGAAGGACTCCGAAGTATGGAATGACAATGCTAAAGGATATTCCAAACTTGTCCAAGGACGGTACAGAGAGACATCCGATATAGCTTCGATCCAAAGGGGTGGGTAAAATACGACGTACGCCTAACGCGCGTAAAGGGTTGGGAAAAATATCTCAGCATGGCCATACTTTGCTGTTGACAAACTTGAATAGATCATTCTTGTGTTTGACGGTTGTAGAACCACTTGAGCTCACAGTATCCGCAACCACTGCAGAGTCCGTGGTGGCATACCCCTGTTGGGAAATTGTCAGCGGCCGTTGGGATCAATTCGCAATTTGCTCGGTCTTATCCAATTGCTTTCTGTAGACCACATGTTTCACTGGTTAATTCAATGACGACGATTGTTGCAAACTTCCGGCAGCAAATGTATTCCTTTCCAAGATGGAGAGTCCAGTTGTTCAAAGACTGATACATCTTGATAACGGACCGCCAGCTTCTGTAAGTGATTCACTGTCAACACTTGGAAGCCCATCTTCACTCTACCTGCAGACGGGAAGATCGGATACAAGTTGTTAATGAAAATCCCATCCTGCAAATATCCGAAAGAATTGAAATTGAAACGGGGGGGACCTCATGTCGGGGAAGCAACAATGAGGGGGGAAAACATGCATGGCCATCGGAACAGGGCTGACAGAGTCTTGAAACAATCATCATCAAGTTCTATCTCCATTTCTGACATTCTACCGTGTTCCTTTTACATGCAAGTGCACGCCCCAACATTGGCCCTTTTATGAATACGTCGTTGGATCGCAAGGAATGGGCCACCCATCAATCAGTGATATTCTGGATTGTCACAAGACGTAGACCAGTCGGATACTCTCAACCCGATTAAAGTCGTATCTGGATACAACCTTGTCCACTGGAAGCAATCCATGGAGAGAAGAAACTTGACGAGGAATATGTGTGGACCATCTTTGAATGGGTCTTGTCCAAGGCTGCCGTATTCTTGAAGCAAAGCGTCCAACCATGCGGTTGGTTTTGTCTCATCTTGGCCATATATGGTGCACTGGCCAATGTTTTCCATTCCGGATCGTTCGGTTCCTTGGCCTGTCCCGCTGATATTGTGCCTTGCTTGATTCCTTGTCAAAATGTTATAATGTACCGAGATAATCGTCCTTTGGCCGTCAAACTTACCAGATAGAACGGTGGTTGGAAGGCTCTGTCGACACTGGAAAGTGCTATGACAAGTCTAAAACTACATGTTTCAATCCTTTTCAGCCAGGTTCGTTTGGTTCTGGCCATCAAAGTCAGCAGCGGGTACAGTGGATGAAGTGCCCTGTCGACACTGAGAGAGAGAGAGAGAGAGAGAGAGAGAGAGAGAGAGAGAGAGAGAGAGGAATTCCGAATAAATTTCCAAAATCGTCCAATTGCCATCGGCCATCCCAAAAGTATCTCAATGATTTCCAGCCACTTTGGTTTCGTTTCGTTCCTCGTCCAAACTGCATGGGGCAACATCAAACAAATGGACGTCAAAGTCAGCAGTTAGTACAGTGATTTTGAGGTGCGTGATTAACGGTTCCTCGAAGCGAGCAATCGCTTGGTTATCGGTTGCCAATCGATGATTGATGTGTTTCCATGGCAGGCTTGAAGAACCCTTTCCACCAAACAACGCAAGACAAAACATAGACCATGTAATGGTTGTACTGGAATCCATCGTTTCCGTATTGTATCAGCGATCCATCGTATTTGGAACAATATACAATAAGCTGCATGACAAGCGGAATGCCGTAATCCTTGCGAGGATGCATTTATTATCCATTCGTCGAAAAAGGAAGACTTGCCTGTTGTTGCTTGTGGTGGGACGGACAGATAAGTAATTTGAGTGATATAACACTTTCTCCCATCCATCCCATGTCCCATGTAGTAAAAGGCATCCCAACAAGATGCCAAATCCAGAAAGGCAATACAATCGCCGCAAAGAACAAAGAACAATTTCCAGCCAGAAAATCAACGACCAGCCACATATTCGATGCCTCGTTCGAGCCTTTTGCTGGTAATCATAGTATTGCTGTTAGCTGAGACATGATGTACATTAAGATTGGACTGTGATTGATCTATTGGTAGGTTTGGCCATATAACAACGTCAACATACTCATCAGTAGAAACAAGGTGGATTGTTTTGTCCTGTTGTACTCCAAGATGCTTTTCGGAACGAATATTATTTTTGTCTTTGTGATTAATTAAGGAAAGGGGGGACGATGTCATGAGGTCATACGTACGTATGTATGTATCATACCTGACTGTGAGAATCAGTGTCATAGATTACTATGATAAACAAGACTGTGACGCACGTGCGTGCGATCGAACCCTCTCCTCTTCGTCGTGTTCCGACAATCGTCAGAGTTTCACTGTCAAACGTTGGATTTCTTATCGATGATGCCAGTCATCACCAATGAAGAAAATGGATCTCCAATGTTAGCTTCTACTTAAACAGTTAACTGGAATTGAAAGATCGTCTAACATGATGATGATGATGCCAAAAAGTACCGGATCAATCGATAGTACCATCCGTGAAATGACAGATACGACCGATGTCGACGACCCAGATGCCATTGCCACGAGCGTGGCATGGAACCTACCGTATTGTCCAGATCGGAACAAAGGGATCACAAACGAATAGTTAGTTGCAGACTTTCCCAATGGAAAGGCTTGTGTACTGTCAATCATTTTTCTCGACCGATCCAATATCCAATGAGACAGCAATGGCAAATCCAAATGGAGTGGCCATTCGCACAAAGGAATGGAATACCGTACCTTCAATCGAGTGCTCGGGGCAGTTGTTGTTGTTGCCAATGGATTCCTCGATCGATGTCGACTATAGAAGGAAGAATTGAAACGACTGGACGCTCTACGGGCCATTTCGAGTGGAAGAATCTGTGGAACTTTTGAACCGATGCCAGGCGTTTTTCAAGGCAATGTTTGCAGTCATGCTTCGTGCTGTCAACGACTCTCCAGCTCTTCTCTCGTCAACATAAATTTCTGAAGGATCCAATCGAAACACCAACGGATTCCCAATGAACAATGCTGTCAAGTGGGTGGGTTGTCCAGTTTTCGTGGGACGTCAAAGCTGCTGCTCTTGACCCGTATTTCAAGGTTAGCGGAGACTCAGCTGATGGTCGATCCATGGCCTAGTTGGGATCTGATATGGATAGCAACATGCATGGAATGTCGGAACGATCGTGCGAAGCTGTGGCTGCCAAAATAAGTGAGGTCTCCGGCAATGTTCATCCAACTTGGTTGTACAGAGTAAGAGGGTCCCAATCCCCTCCGTTCCTTTCAGCAAAGTTTTCCCAGACGATTTAAACGACAAGTAGCCCACTTGGATCCGCCCGGTAAGAGCCAAAATCCCAGACGAAGACACTGCCGGTTGTGGAGGGTTGAGAATAAAATTGCCTTCACGTCGCATTCGTTCCATGGAAAGATAATGCTTGCTCGAAACGTCCTTCTCCTCGGCGAAGAGGTTCGAGGAAACTTATCTGGACTTTTGCGACGCTACAATCTAAATGTGTCACAGGGCCAAACACCGGCATATGGCCGCAAGATTACAAAGCAGAAGTTGCCGAATATCATGTTCGAAACGGCATCTTAATTGTCGACGATACCGATCTTAAAAAGAGTATTGTTCGCATTTCTGGAGACTCTTTCGGCTGGCTTATTGTCAACGAACAATGTCAAAGCCGAGGATTGGCAGTGCAGTTGCACGACGAAGTTTTGGCATTTTATCCGTTGTTCATCCCTTCCAGTATCGACAGACATGGCACTATAACCACCGTAATACCTGATAACTTTGATGGCCAATTGATTAGTATCATCTTTTGTTGCCTATACCATTTTTGACTGGCTGATGAAAAAGGAGATGATGTTACGGATTTCCGATGAATTTGTTCTTCCACTCATCTCAGTGTCGACGGGGCCTTATAATTGCCGGAACGATTCTGCGCTTTCTCTACTACTACTGTTGTCGTTAAAAAAAAAAGAAACTCTTTATCCAAGAAGGGTTGCAAAGAATTCACTGTCAATATCGGAAGACATGGAAGCAACACGTAATACCGTCACTGACTGTGACCAAGAGAAGGATTGCAATGAATGGAATTGGTTTCATTGTATTTCTTTTAAAAAAACGGAAATTGTCGACCTTGGATCGATTTCAGAGGTAGTATGACGGCCAGCCAAAAGGACATTGGATATCGATTGGGTTGGTTGTGTTGGTTGTTGTTGTTGGTTGTTGTCGTGAAAAACTTGGACGACTCTTCCAAAAAACGATCGAGATTGTCTTGTGGAAAGAACTGAATAGTAGTTGTAGTGATATTGTTGTCCAGTAGTTGATCGGACTGTGGATCTTGTTGGTCTTCCTGGGTAGTAATTGTTGTTGTTGTTGTTGCTGCTGCTGTTTCAACTGAACCTTCGTCTTGTAGTACAACAAAAATTCCTTGCAAACAGATCGTCATTTTGTGCACAGTTCAGAATCTTTCGACTCAAACTCCGTAAAGTAATTTCAAATACTTTCTGCATAAAAACGTTTCAACTGAAATGACGTATAGTAAAATAACAGAATTCTTGGAAAATGTATCATTTTTCGTGTGGGCAATTAAAAATGTTCATAAGTACGAAATATGGCAATCAGAGTCATTGTCGCATCTTTCAACTAAAATGCCATAAGATTTTAACAGAAACAAATTTACGACGTATGTATTTACAGTTTTTTACAATCATCAATAATAAGGCCAATCCTTATGTACACCGAAAAAACGCGCATGAGTTGTGCAAATCATGGAGTTTTGCATGAGAATTGTCGGCCTCCCCAACTAATAATGACCTCTCAACGAAGTGATTTTTCTTGATGACGAATCGGAAACATCACAGCCTACATACAATGATGACTAACGTCAACCGACGGCCCAAATAAATTCAGTCTTGAATGCAATATCAAAGTGTTTGATTGGTCTTAGTGTCAAGGCTGTACATTGGCGTATGGTTTGTCCATTTGTAACCTAGATTTGGGCCAGATAATTTCCTTCTTCTTGAATGCAATATTAAAGTGGGTGATAAGTCTTTGTCTAAAATCTGTCATGTTCATTTGCCTGACAATAATTGCGCCATCCTCATCTCGAACGAAAGAACCTTGGGAGTAATCCTCTTCGTCAACGGGAAGAGTCTTGAAATATATCGAATTGGATGCAAAGTACCGAAACTGCAGAAGTTTTGAATCGATTTTGGCATTTTTTGACCGACGTCGGATATGGCCCCATGGTTGTCAAACATCAATCGATTTGGACTGTGGCAACCTCGACCCTCCGAAAACAGTGAGAAAAAAGTCTCGGTCAAAGGGTGAAAAGGAAGCGACTGGCAATACCGGAGGATGCGGCAGCTACAAGCACCTTCATGAAGAGTCTTGAAATGTATTGAATTGGATGTATAGTACGAAATTGCCGAAGTTTTGAAGGCATCGAGCGAAGATATCGAAGAAAGAATCACGACAGCAGTCAGGTCTCTCGTCTCTTGCTGTAAATGTTGAGGAACAGTCTTGTCTGCCGTCTTGTCTGCCATAACGGAATCTGTAGCATTGTCCTTTCGGACTGTCGTCGTGCGACCGCCGCTTCACTTCGTTGCTTTGTTGGTCAGCGATGATACATGCTCCCAAAACAATGTCTTCGTCGTTGTTGTAGCTATTGATGTTCAATGTGACAAACTGTAAGTTTCTTTCGGTATGAGCGGCCACAACCGTCGTCATTCCAAAGAGAGATTGATGTCGTCGTGTCAAAACTTTTTTCGGTGCGCCTTCACTACTAACTGTAGCTAATGCCCTTGCTTGACGTTCGAACGTTGAAGGAAGAAAGGTATCTTGACGTTCGAACGTTAAAGGAAGAAACATATCTTACGTGCACGACAGACGTATCATAAAGCACGGTACGTTCAAAGTGGTATTGATACGACATTCGGCGTACCGGTAACATGCTCCGTAGCAGAATCCAATTCCGTACACGTCACAGTCAGTCATACTATTATTTTATTGACAGTGATACGAATCCATCAACATGGCGTATGATCGCATGCTACGCTTGAAAATCACTTGTTAATTAACCGTAAGTAAGAAGCATCAACCACAAGAGTCAAGTTGTCGAGCAGCACAGAAATCAAAAATCTCTCCTTACTCTCTACACTCTCCACCATGAGCGATCGTAAAGATAAAGACAAAAGACACCACTAAACAACAACATGCAATGATTTCATAACAAGATTTGTCTAGAGTAGGTAATGATTGATGCGCATACAACAAATCGAGGCTACCAAAAAACAAAACCGTTGGAAACTGGCTTAAGAGCAAAGGATGATGATGATGGCAAAGGGATTCAGTGATCGAACTGAACGATCGGTGGCGCAATTGTAAGAAAAACGAAGCAATTAAGAAAAAAAAGATTGAGCAATCAACTAGTACCAGTTTCATCTTCCGTGTCTCCCCTTATTGATTTGCTTGACCGAAACGTATTGTCCACCGTTTTGGCAGATTGCAATGAGGTTTCCACAACTCGATCGATCCGATTTTCCATTGGCAGGCCGTGGTACTACCGCCAAATTACCTTCCGTCTCCATTCCCAAAGTCATTCAAATTGCAGACACTTCGACCGACCCTCGACCTGGAAATTTGTTTCATCACACATCTGCCAAAATTTTACCTTGTAATCTTGCCTTGTAAAGCGTTCTGGACCGGCCGCATCATGTTTTAGAGTATTGGTACACAAAGTACAGTCTCTAACTGCTCGTCTCACCCAATCCTCAGTCCATCTTTTTTGCGACGTTATTTGAATTGAATCATGCCTCGACTTTCGATGGAATCAAATATTGATACTTAAAGGAGGTGTGGGTACCACGAATTTCGTGCAAAGAGTAGATTCGTTGCGAGATGGTGTTTGGAACAGGTCATGAAGTAGTTGAATTCCGAAATGGTGTCTGGAAGCGGTGATGACATGTTTTCCAACAAAAAAATCTTGCTGTTGTACTTGCTTGCTGACATTTTTGTGACACTCAATGTAGTTGTTACAGTTAGTTGGCGTTTCGTTTGTCCCAACGGCTTGGGATCACGATTCATGATTGTTGATTGGATCAAGAAACGCCCAATTAAGTTTAATCAATGTTGCATCTTCGAGAGACGAGGCTTGGAATGGATTCGTAGCTGCTTGATGATTGTCGTACGGCTGTGCCCGATCCGGTGGCAACAAAACCATGAGCGTTATCGATGTTGGATCTTCTGAGGACATGATTCCATTTAACGGCTGTGTCCAGAATAGAATTTTGCATCGTCGGTATGTTGATTGTCAGACGTTTGGAGTGGACTTGAAGCTCATTCGAACATTTCGGATCGAACAAATACCAGATTTTGTGGCAATATGCTCTGGAGCTGCACCAATTTAGGATCTTTTCATGAAGTTTGTACCGGCCGGTCAATTTCTGCTGACTGTGACGCTGGTGGCCGCGCCAGAGAGGTGGCAATAAAACATTGCGCTATCGGTGTTACGGTTGACCGGTAAATTGGATTGTCCGTTTAGTCATAATATGTCGTCGGTGTAATGATTGTCCGAGGCTTTCAACAACGTCGGAACGCCTTTGTTATGTTGTTTGATAGGTCTGTTGACTGCCCAAGCTTTGAAGTGGATTTGCAGCTGCTGGATTGATCACCGCTGAGCGAGATTATGATGGGCATGAGACCTTGATCTTCATCAATTACGGATACTTTCAAGCCATCATTGCATCGCATGTACAATCATACATCTGGTGTTATCCTACCATTCTACTCCAACGGTTGAGTACCGTACGACATTCAAACATCGCGACCATCAGCTCTATGTACATGATTCACAGTCAATTCCACAACGGCAGTTTGAGATTTTCGTGTTCCTAAGTACCGAAATTCAACTCTTCATTATTTCAACATATTCAACTGCTTCTTGAGGGTTGTTAGAAAAAGAGGATGACGAGATCGTTTTTTGGGGGGCGAACCCTCCCGGAAGACAAGCTACAAGCTACGCACAGCATTCAAAAACGTAGTAGATGATGATGAGAGCTTGCAGATAATGTTTCCCTTTTACGACAGCAATAAGAGACATCATTGTTTCCCGATGATGTCCAACAGTGGGCATGCTGAAGTGTGACGACACCGAAAGTCCCTTTTTGGTAGAGAAACGCACCAACCAAGCTCTGCAGAGAATCAGAAACACCAATTGGTGGACATCCTTACACGTGCTATGACGGAACGCATGTCGTTGGGATGGAAAACCAATAGCAATTCCTTTCCAAGACAACGAAACCAGATTTTGCTGTTGATGAATTGTAGGGGTCAATCTCTTCAAACGTCCAAACAACAAAGCCGTTGATACGAAGACCGTTTACATCACCCGATGAGCGGAAGTCCATCCCAACAAACTTGTATGTTTGAATGCAGATGAAATTCATTGGCCAAGTCAAAACGATCATTGGAAAGTTGGATCGTCAATCTGTCCGAGTTATATGTAACTATGTATACTATAACAGTGACTCAAATGCCAGCACGCCGCCCAAGTCCTTGTTAAAGTAAACCAACTAACAAGAAACTCCGAACTTGTCACGATTGAACTTGTCACTACGGTCTAAGGAATACCATCGCAAAATCAACTGCGAACTCAGTCAGTTCGTTGTTCATGTACAAATTGTCCTTAACACTGACCCCAAGAGCTGGCCGCATTGTCAAACTTACGCGTCCAATCTGTTATTTCAAGCTGCTCCTCCAGCATCATGGACAAGGCACCGATACGGATGCTCTCAACCTCGAAGAAAATGACCTCGCGGTGAATGAAATGTGGATGATTTCGGGGCACGATCCGACATGTTTTCCGTGTTAATGTACTACGTAGAATAGAAAATTGTGCATCCTGCCTCCAATCTGTTCTTTCAAGCTGCTCCTCCAACATCATGGACAAGGCACCGATACGGATGCTCTCAACCTCGAAGAAAATGACCTCGCGGTGAATGAAATGTGGATGATTTCGGGGCACGTTCCGCCAGTTGCCAGTTGCCAGTTCACTCCTTGAAGACAAGCTTAGAGTTACGAGCAAAGGATGATGATGGCAAAGAGATTGAGTGATCGAACTGAACAACGGAACGATCGGTGGCGCAACTTTGATCGGTGGCGCCACTGTAAAAGAAACAAAGAAAAAACAGATTGAAAAGATCATCGCCCGTCACTGCTGGCCGTCCTAGAAAGGCTGTCTTGGTTGAAAAAGAATTGGAGCGATTGGAGAGAATGGACGCACGATGACAAAAGAAAAAGGCCAAGATTTCCGTGAAAGGAGGGGGGGGGGGGGGGGACAAAGGGACCAGTCGACGTGTCGTGACCCTGCGCAAATGACAAAGCAGCAGACAGATAGCCTACATAACCTTCTTTCATTTCAACTGTCAAAAGAGTAAAATCTCCAGATACCACAACAATGTTGATGCAAAATGCCGTCGATATATCCGTCGACTAGACACACAGAAGCAGGAAGTTCGTTACCAGTATGCCAGTGAGCCAGTGAGGCTTCCAAACAAAGAGGACGGCACCGGCTCTCCCACACTGTTGGCGATGACACTGTCTAAGAGTCCGTAAGAAACTTTGTTACCAGTGAAACTACTAACGGAGTTGACGACCTACTTCACGACCCCCCTTCGGCTGTACTCCCGTAAGGTCGTCCAAGACTCTGTCAGCAACCTCGTAGTGGCCGAAACTCCGGTACAAGTGTCACTCATTTCCCTCTGGATCAAGCCGGAATAAAGTTGGCCGTGGCGCGAAGAAAGTGTCCTGAAGATTGGCACACTGGACCGTTTTGTCATGTCTACATTGCCGCATGCGAAAGTTTAGATAGACCATTGTCAAACCAAAGTCAAACAAAACCAGTCTTGCAGGCATTTCTCAGTGAAATTGAATCGACAACCTCCAATACTGCGGCCAACCAAAAGAGACAACAGGGAGGACATTCTGCCGATTATCTCATCGCGTACGTACCCATCAACGGTGGAGCATCGACTGCCGACAAGTTACTTACATCAAGGATTCCAGTCTATCGTCCGATGGAAACAGTGCCTCTCGACGAGGACTCTTCCAATGGTCTCGGAAGCGATGGACTGTACAAGCAGAAGTTGCCGAATATTAGGATCATGATCGAAACGGCATCGTATTGTCGACGATAGCGATCTTAAAAGAGTATTGAAATATTATCGAATTGATCAATGGTACAACAACAACTTCGAGATCGAAAATGATCATCCGTATGTTTTGTGGAGACTCCGCAAGGTGAATGAAGTTTGTCCATGGATGGACGGCTGTTAACAGCACACAACAACAACAAGATCAACAAGAACAGCCAAAACGATTCTTTAATTCGGCTGCAATGGGTGGAATGGCAATGGATTTATCGGGTCATCGATTGTTGGTGACTACCATGGATACCGAAATTGTTGCGTTTGCCTATTCCAGGATCCGTATTGGTGCTCGACAAGGATACATTGCGAAAGAATCTCAATACTGCCGTTCTTCAAATGAGAAACAAGCAGTTTATGGGACGACACCCAACTACAGCTAACTCCCTCGATCATGGCCAATGGTTTTGGAATGGTAGATGCTACCGCCACCTGTTTGATTGTTTTTCTATGGAACGACTCCATATCCATGTCCCCTTGGCAGTCATAACACCGCCAAATTTAATTCAATCATAGCAATTTTTGTACGATTGCTCTTGTTGCAAGACGACTCTGGGTGACGGTTCTTGGAACTTCCATGTCTTCCGGTATTGATTTTCCGGCCGATACTATTGGCTACCACCCCCATTCGATTGTATTCCAACAACCCTGTGGAGTTCATCGTAACTTTGGAATGTTTTTGTCATGATCGTGTCGAGATCCTTCCTTTTCTTGACATTAAAGACAAAACGGGGTCGGTCCTAAAGGGGTGGTCGGCACGACGCAACAACTCGTGTCCTACCTGTAGTACAACCAACGTTGCAACGGAACAGTTCGATCACGAAGGACACAACAACAAAAAGAAACATGACAACAATCCCAATCCTCACAAGGTACAACATGAAGGAAAAACAACAACAACAACAACAACAACAACAGTTCTCATGATACCGACACTATTTGATGATGATGATATCGGAGAATCAAAGAATTCAGGAATGATGCCCATACCTTTCTTTACCACAGCAGTTTTTCCGAGAACACAACGATATTATCGTCGTATGTCGCACCTTGCTCTTCAGCCATACAAGTTCAATGTGATGCAACGCAAAATCATGGGATACTATGATGCAACAATCCACATTGAATGTTTCAACTGAATCGACGTCTTGGAGTACAACAAAAATTCCTCGCAAACAGTTCATTATTTTGTGACAGTTCAGAATCTTTCGACTCGAACTGTGTAAAGTGGTTCCGAAACTTTCTTCATAAAAACGTTTCAACTGAAATGACGAGTAGTAAAAAAACAGATTTCTTGGAAAATGAATCATTTTTTGTGTGGCCAATCAAAAATCTTTTTACAGTTACGACAGTAAGTTCGAAATATAGCAATCAGAGTCATTATCGCATAGTTCAACTAAAATACCAATATGATCAATTAACAGAAAGATAATTCTTTGCAAACAAAAGAAAAAAACTTAATTAAATGCGACGAATATAATATATGTCAATATTTTATAGATACTACGCGTTCATCTTCTTCTGCTTCTTCACAGCTCTCGCAATTTATTGCCATAAAATTATACTAGTAAATGCTACCGTAGAGAAGTGAAATGGAGAAAGTAATTCGTGTATCATACCCTTTTCATGATTGATCCATGTAGATTCCACGTGTCGCTCAATGCGTCGACCTTCGCCTAACCAGGTCGACTTTGTTGATTAAGGTTCCACGTGACGCTCCTTGCTTCGACCTTCGCCTCATCTTACTGTTAACAGTCTTCAGGTCGAGTGAATTTCCGTATTTTTGATGCTTCATTTTAGATTCCACATGTCGCTCAATTCTTTCATCTTCGTGTCGCTCCGTGCGTCGACCCGACCTTCGCCTCGTCATCACATCATCATTATCCGTCTCCGGTCTCCGGACTCGAGAAATTTTTCTTCTTGGTGTGTATTTTACGACTAATACTACGACGTACTTACAGTTAACTGCAAAGTTAAGTATCATCTATCAAACATAGAACTGTTCGAAATTGCATCCATCCACCATTCAAGCTCTCTATCCAATCTCATCATCAAGAACTGCACGCTAAGAAAATAAATTGTGATTAACTGTAAATTTGTTAATTTATAAACGGCGTTTTCGTTGAAAGTTGGTGCAAACGATATCTGTGAGTACTTTTTTATTTCCGACAGGTTGCTGGTTACTGAATTTTGTTGAAATTTGAATGTTCCTTTTTATACGTCGTTTCAGTTGAAAGAAACTCTATTTCGTCAGTATCTAAATTACTTATTAGAAGAATAATTGCACAAAGATGAGAATTCTGAACTGCTCATTATCTGAAAAATGATGCGAAAACTCTAAAATACGTCGTTTCGGACGAAAGATCCGCTTGAACGAATGTACCTATCGTTAAGCAATAGTCTGGAATTTTCAAGCACAAACCCTCCCTCTTCTTCGGATGATCCGACATCTACAGAAGTCAAAAACTGTATCAAGTAATAATAGATTCCATAGAACAAAATAAATGATAATGAAATCTATTTTATGGCTATGCCAACAACTAGCTACCGGCAGTTCCGTATCTAAGAAGTTGACTCACCCGCCTGCCCCCCAAGGGGCGGGGCAAATTTTGCAACAGCTTTCCCTCCACTCAGTACCCTGTTGCCCACCACTCAGTACTGGAAAGGCAAAAAACCACACGAATGAGGAAAAGTCCAAAGAACCAGTGATTGTCAGATATGGTGTGGTCTTCCAAAAACAATGCTGGGAAGGCAGCAATTAACCACGTAAATTGTGTTGGGTGTGTTGATATCTTTTACCTGTTGCAACCCAATAGGGCGGATTGTACGTGTAAAAGAAGCCTTCCATGCCAAGCACCAGTAATATTTCCAATGAAATAGTACCGTTCCTCTGCACTTGACACTCGGCTGAGTTATGATGCCATTTCTTCCACAGAAATGTCAGTGCCCATCACAACTCTATCAGGAATCATGCATTTAACACTCTTCCTCCTCTCCCTTAGCCCCCTTCCAACTAAATAAGAGAAACGCAATCTTTCCGGTCGGCCACCGGTTCTGCATGATGCCATGCACAAGACAGCAGTAGTTTGTACTACCGCTGGGACGATCTCTTCCGTTGCACTGATAGATCGTCTGTGGATTCTTCGTTCCCCAGGCTCTGACAAACCTGGGTTAGTATCAAGTAATAATAGATTCTATGAAACAAAATATTCTTAACAGTTTAGTACACCCCAAAAGATCGTTGATTGCGCCCTTCTTCTACCCTTGCCACTCATTTTCCACTGGATCATCAAGCATATCCGACATCAAATCTTCCTCATGGTCTTTAGCATTCGCATTTCAAACTTCAGAATATTTGAGAGCCAAATAGAGACACGAAACTAGGCTCAAACTAGCAGTTGGCATATCCACGAAAACACATTTTTATACCAGTATACCAGCTGATAATCGTCAAGTCCCAATATTTGCTTTGCGCCAACAACGGAATCTGCCAGACACATTCCAAGGGGCTGTGTATCATTAGAAGAACAAATTTTACACGGTTGCAGATTGGGCATGTAGGACGATGTTACGAACCAACGGCGTTCTCAGTTAAAAA
Source organism: Nitzschia inconspicua (assembly GCA_019154785.2). Classification (NCBI taxonomy): domain Eukaryota; phylum Bacillariophyta; class Bacillariophyceae; order Bacillariales; family Bacillariaceae; genus Nitzschia; species Nitzschia inconspicua. The sequence goes on from JAGRRH010000015.1 coordinate 82,963, forward strand.
AAATTGTCCACTTCTTGACAACTCAAACTACGACAAAGAGAACCCCAATACCAACTTCCAAGAAATCTCGTAGACGTCCGTTGTCCCTTGCCACAGCCTCGCCTTGTCAACTTGATGATAGTGCGACGGTGAGGCCTGGGTACGCGTCAATTGGAAGTCTTGGAGCTCAATAGAAGCCGTCTCGCCGTTCGTAGCATCGTAAGAGATGACGATGTTAGTGGACGCATCACTATCGATAAGGGACAGCTCTTTGTTGTTGGACGAGTACTCATCGCTGTCGGACAACTTAAGGGTGGAAACTTGCTCTCTTTTCTTCCGTAGGATGGGTGGTAGTGTTATTACCATTGTCGTCGTCTCCAGAACTACCAGCGCTGCAAAGCATCTACCGGTAGATATTGTCACCTAGTATGCCGTTGCAATCGATCATGGAAAAGTTACCTTCTTCATCCTTGTGGCCGTTGTTGGTAATGGGTATGGGTATGGTGATGACAGGCATCGTTGTTGTCATATCCGCTAGTCATATTGAGGGTTTATTTTGTTGTTGGTAGTGGAGTAGTCGTCATCGTTGCCGAAGAAGTTGTTGTTGGAATGTTGGAAGGTGCTATCGCCTTTGTCATCATCGTTGGTGGTCGTTGTTGACAAAGTGTTTGACGGTGTCATAGCCATCGTCATCTCCGTTGGTAGTTTCACTGGTAACAAAGTTACCTTACTACAGAGTCTTGGACGGTGTCATCGCAAACAATGTGGGGATACAGGTGCCGTCCTCTTCGTTGGAAGCCTGGCTGGAATCGAACTTCCTGCTTCCAGTGTGTGATGTCACTTAATATCGATAATATGGTCACCATTGTGGTGGGATCTGGGAAGCTGACTTGACTGTCGATATGACACCTGGTTATGGCAACTATCAGCTGCGTTTTTGTATATGCGCAGGCTCACGATCCATGGCTCGGAACCATGATATACGATAACGTATACCGCACTCTTCCAGAACTTCGCAGAGGAGTCGAACATCGAACAAATCAAAAGACGGTGGATGTAAGCGATGATTTTGAATACTTAGTAGAGGGATACTCGTAATGGCTGTTCTTAGTATACGTCGTAATTGATAATCCACAATCAGCACTGACAAGTATGTCTTGGTTGGTTGGTGCTGTTTCCATAAGATCGATTTGCGGTTGTTGATGTTGTTGTGATTTGTTGTGATTTGTGATTGTGATTGTGACGTTCGTCGACATTCTCATTCACGAAACAACTTCTTTCCCGAGAAGGGTTGTGAGAGGTGGTTACGACAGTTACCTCTCTTACTTACAGTTATTAACAGTTACATTCACATTCACAGTCAGTACGAACGTACAGTTCAATTGGGTACGGTATATGCTCGTAGGCTAAAATGGTAAAGGTATCATACGTATTCGAGTACACGGTATGATACCTGAAGGATTCGAAAGAAAAAAGAGTCGAATCTGTCAAAACGGCGAACATCAAATACGTCAAGGTGCGGGGAAAAAAAAGAAAAACTACCGTAGTTGGATATGGACGACTGATACCATGTGATGCTGTTCTTCTTTGGATCGACGACAACTAATATTATGACCACCCCTTACATTGACAGTGAACAACAACAACAATGACATTATTGTTTTGGGAGCGACTGTCATCATGGAGCGGCGGTGGGTCGCACACGATGGCAGCAGTCCAAAGTCCAAACGGCCACGTACTACTAGGCAGTTCTCACAACGATGATCCAATCTGTCCAATCCAACAACAATACCTCATATCTTCGCTCGATGCTTTCGTAACCTGTCAAATTTTGTTGCATGACACACTACACGACAAGTTCCTTTGTCGAAAGAGTGGGAAACAAGCAGATCCCAGACCGTTAAGACAAATGAAACGTCAATGCTTACCATATTGAATATAGACTACCGCAGAAAGAAATGTCGGCAACAACAAACAATAAGAGCGAGATTCTTTGTCACGTCAAGATTTCAATATAGCGTTCCATTCTGCCAACTACTTTTCTATGAAAGCTAAGTGGCTACTTAATGCGGAGGCGTCAATCGCAGTTTCGATGGATGCACCAATGGCCAATCTTTTGGAGTGATGTAAAAGCAAAAAAGAACGAATCCTTTGACTTCTTTGTTGTCAATGGTTCTTCAAGCTGCTGGGGCAGTATCAATCAAGGCATGATAACTGGTCTCTCTACACGTACATTGGCTATTGCCAAGTCAGAAATCAAGTCTGAGCATCGACCGATGATTCCATTGGATGCCGACACGAAACGATGCGAATTGGATGAGACAGGAGCTCTTTGGTCGGACGGTGTTGGAATAAATGATATATTGCCGCTTCCAGACATCATTTTGCGAGTGAAACTACTTTATTTATGGCAATACGAATCCAGAAGTCTTCACCAAGCATCAAGACATGATTTTACTGATATTCGGGGCATAAGACCATTCAATAGGTACACGTAACGGTCCGATAACTTGAGGAGCTCGATAGGAAGTCATTGTTGCAAAATATGAATGACATGGCATCACCTCTTCCAGACGCTATTGCGGTTGATTCTGAAACCATCTTCAAGCATCGATATATTATTCCAATTGATACAGACTCGAAACGGTCCGAGATTCATTTGGCAGCAACTTGTGTCGGATGGTGTTGGAAAACACGACATCGCCGTTTCTGGACAACATGCCGCAACGCGACTACTGAATGATATATGGAATTATTGACCCAAAAGACTTCATCAAGGATCATTACTAACTGTCAATTCAATTGAGAGACGATGCATGAACCGATATAGTCAGTACACGATGCTGTCCGAAAGGGATGAAGCAGGAGCTTGACCTGAGGTCGAGAAAGCTTTCTTCAATTTGGCAACGACATGTATTCAAATTCCCCGTGACAATCTGTTATGTCTACCGTACCGTTCCATGGACCCATACACTGAACCAACTGGAGGACATGTAGTTGTTGTGCACAAACAGAAAACCATTCCGAAATGGAATTGTTCAAATTGGGACGAGACGAGACGAGACGAGACGAGACGAGACGAGACGAGACGAGACGAGACGAGACGAGACGAGACGAGACGATGAAACACGGAAAATTGAATCATACCAATCTTGTTACTTGTTTGTCTCCATTGTGTTTGTCTCCATTGTGGAAAGGCGGTCACATGATGGTAGTCTGCCAAAGGCCAAAAATGGTTTTTAATATCCAGAGCAATCGATTGAGACCGCGACAATCGACGGCAACAACCAAGAGCACAAAATGCATCTCACAATTCGGAGCGTCAAAAATACGACATAACTATGTCCCCGAAGCGAGGCGAAAAAATGCTATGTCGATGGACCTACAATCTTTCTGAAATAAAATGCTCAGAAAGAAACGTTTCAAAAACAGACTGTCGCACTTCGTGCAGATCGTTCGAAGGCACTTTTGCATAAGAAACTTCCATCCTCGATGCGACAAGACAAAATAAAAGTATGAATTGTGTTGGAACTATATGCGGAATTCATCCTTCCCAGTGTCGCAAGGGCACTCCAACCACCGTACTATCTGATACCTTCGCGGCCATTTGTTTTGCAGTGATGTTTATGACATTTGCAAGAGGAACCAACCGAAAAGGTTGGAAATGCTCAAAGAGACGCGGTGCTTTTGGATGACCGTTGGACGATTTTGGAAATGAATGCGGAATTCAATCCTCCCAGTGTCAACAGGGCACTCCAACCACCGTACAATCTGATAACTTTTACGGCCATTCCTTTTTCAGTGACTCTTATGACGTTTGGACAAGGCACAAAACGAAACTGGCTAAAAATCATTGGTATACTGTTGTTTCGGCTGTTGGACTATTTTTGGTATTTCTTCGGGAATCATCCCTTCCATTGTCGGCTGGGCACTCCAAACACCGTACTATCTGATATCTTTGATAGCCATTTGGCTTCCAGTCATTCTTATAACATTCGGACGAGGCACAAAACGAAACTGGCTGAAAATCACTGAGATACTTTTGTCATGGCCGTTGGACGAATTTAGGATTTCAGCGAAAGTCATCCCTCCCAGTCTGGACAGGGCACTCCAACCACCGTACTATCTGATAGCTTTGGAAACGAAAATGGCTGAAAATCACTGAGATACTTTTGTGATGGCCGTTGGACGAATTTAGGACTTCAGCGAAAGTCATCCCTCCCAGTCTGGACAGGGCACTCCAACCACCGTACTATCTGATAGCTTTGGAAACGAAAATGGCAGAAAATCACTGAGATACTTTTGTGATGGCCGTTGGACGAATTTAGGATTTCTGCGGAAGTCATCCCTTCCAGTCTCGACAGGGCACTCCAACCACCCTACTATTTGGTACCTTTGACAGCTATTTGGTTTCCAGTCATTCTTACATCATTTGGACGAGGCACAAAACGAAACTGGCTGAAAATCACTGTGATGTCGACGGATTTAGTATCGATAATTTGTTCACCATTGTGGTGGGATCTGGGTACCTGACTTGACTGTCGATATGACACGTGGTTATGGCAGCTATCAGCTGAGTGACAACAAGAATTGGAGGATATCGAAACAGTTCATCATGATGCGGAGAGTGGACGGTCTGGAAGAGAGGATGAAGGGGATCTTGGGATGGGGAGAACATTGAGATTATAAGGGCTTACAGCATGGTAATCATTTGATTAAATTGCTGGTCGTTGGGTTAGGGTCCGAACTGATGAAGCATTCCAAGAAATGTGGATCTTGACCGTGAGTCGAAGATGAGCCACATGACGGATATTTTTGGTAGTGAAATAAGATGACGCTTTGCCGGAATATTACAGATATACCATCTTGAATGTATGTCATAGTTCCCTTCAAAATTGCATTGCAGAATATAAATTTCACGTCCATGACAGGAACGAGCGTTCCCCAATTGATCCCATTGATTATCATGCCATTGAATTTTGCTGCCGCTGTTGCCCATTTTGTTGTTTCGTCAGTCATTAGCCCCGTAGTTTGTGTATTACAGTTATGCGTTGAAAACCAATAGAAGGGATGGCGGTAACATTCATGACTTGAAATGAATAGAATTGGATGGCACCGTCACCAAGAGTCTTGAAATGAATGGCATCGAATCTATAGTACAGAAACAACCGATATTGAATCGGTTTTGTCGGTGGTATGGCATTCTGAGCGTCTACCTTGAACCTGCTTGTGTCTGAAGGGTGTCGACGATGATGAAGTACGCGGTCATTCCACCACAATTCTAGGTTGGTTGTAATTTTCAAAGCTCACAACTGTAATTTGTCAATTTGTGACAGCGACGGCGGTACAAAACTACTCTTCTTGGGACAGGCCTTCAAGGCAACAACGACATCTGATAGTTTCACGGTCGTATTTACTGTTACCGAAACAGAACCCTATTCTGCATGATGTTGATTGTTAAAAATGATTCTGATTCATCGAAGGAAGGAAACAAGAGTGGGGATGTCGGGATTCTTCCTATCTCTTTCATCGATGTATTTTGCAGCGGAGAAAAGGGAAGCCATCGTCAGTCTTTTAAATACAACGAACGCTTTTAGTCAGTCCTAACGAAGGAGAAGGTTCAGTGCAAGATCAACCAGTGGTTACTGTTAGGAAGAAGATTTATGATAGGTGTAATGCAACAAGATAACTGTAAACTACGGTACTTATTCTACAGAAAAACCGTCGCCACTCTCTCCGACCTCAACGGGACCTCAACGAAACCAACAAATTATCTGACAAGTAGATATAGCCGTTATTAACCCGTTATTGTTGCGTAATACTGCCTGTTAGAGTTCGTGAACGTAAAAATGGCATACGTACCTACTTGTATCATACTCGTTCAACAGTACGTTAGTACGTGTAACATTGGGATGAGGGGTAGGAACACCTTTTAGGCAAGGAGGGAGGGGTGGGAACGCGTTCACAGTCAACCTCCTACTTTAGTACGTGTACCAGGTACAGAAAGAGGGGAAAAAATCATACGTAGTACGGAGTATAATAACTGTAAACAGTAAATTTCGATCCCGCTGTCATTCTTGAAACGTGCTGCTACGACGTATTACGAAGTACCGGTACGAAGTACGTAGTACGTTGTAGAACTGACGTGTCGTCACGTATTTTCACTGTTCTCACAAGTTTTACAAAAAAAAAAGAGAGAATATCGTCGTTTACAGTCAGGTTCTCGATTCCATTGAGATCTTGGTATAATATCGTGTCGGATCCTGCTTGAATCTAAATTGGCATTGAATAACGATAGGATCACCTGTCGTTGCAAGGTTACCGTAGTCGTTTCTTTCCTTCGGATGATTTGCCAACACGACGACCACCATGGGCCATCGGGTGATTGATATCTTCCTCCAACAACAGGCTGCTGCTCTTTGTTGGTCCTTCCGCCAATTTCCCACCCGAGCTATTCCAGGAAGATGTCAGATATGGATCCGTCGAAAACGGTGGTCAATTCGTCTCGGCCGAGCAAATCAATGCCGGAAGAAGTGGAATCTACAATCACCATCACCAAGAGTCTCCAAGTCATTGCAATCGGGTGTATTTCACAAAAATCGCCGAGATTGTGGCGATGGTATGTTTGCGAGGAGGATGTCGGATGTGCCGTCACCAAGAGTCTTGAAGTGATTTGAATCGGATGTATTTCACAAAAATTGCACATCAAATTTGTGGTGGGGCGTCCATATTATCTGTTCGTTGGAAAAAAACTACTACTTTCAGTTTAGGTCTCTACTAGTGATTGCCCTTACTAATACCAGTCATTGGAATCACTGCAATTGGAATCACTATAAAAGAGAAGAAGAGAGACTGACATTGTTGAGAGAGAGAGAGAGAGAGAGTAAAAGAGGGGGGAATACACGAGGAGAATGGAAAAGAAGAATTTTTCCCACCATATCGGATGCCTTCCTGGATCTCTTCGTCTAATTTTAAATAATTATGTGTCAACTGCATACAGATTATACCATTCGTAAAGTAACTGGCAAGGTATGTATGGAAGTAATCGTCAAAAAGTGATTTCCCACCCCGGCATGGTAGTTTTCCCAACCCTTTGTTCGCGTTTGGGAACTTTTTCCCAACCCTGTTATTCGAGTCGATTTCGGGTGCCTTCCTGGATCTCTTTCGTCCAATTTTGAACAAATATGTGTCGTATGCATACAGATCATACCGTTCGTAAGGTTGTTCGCAAGGTTTGTATGAGACAGATCGTCAAAAAGTGATTTCCCACCCCGGCATGGGAGTTCTCCCAACCCTTTGCTCGCGTTTGGGAACTTTTTTCCCAACCCTGTATTTCGAGTCGATATCGGGTGCCTTCCTGGATCTCTTTCGTCCAATTTTGAACAATAATGTGTCGAATGCATACGGATTATACCGTTCGTAAGGTTATTCGCAAGGTTTGTATGAGACAGATCGTCGAAAAGTTATTTCCCACCCCGGCATGGTAGTTCTCCCAACCCTTTGCGCGCGTTTGGGAAATTTTTCCCAACCCTGTAAATCGAGTCGAAATTGTATATGGACTCGTTCCACAGAAAACCAATCGAATCTGAATAGGATATACGGTGGAGATTCCTGTTGGTTGGTCTTGGTCGTTATGTTTCAAAATACTGGTTCGTCAATCCCAATCATACCTTCCGACATCCGTACGGCCACACTCGTGCACTCTATCATAAGATGAACAGTTGGATTTCCGTTCCATCGATTAACTTGAGACTTTCTCCCGGCACCAATTCCTAGTCTTTTGAAAGTCAAGCAAACACTTATATATTTCCAAGCGTAGGAGTCTTTCTTGAATTGGTCACGGAACACGGAATACTTGGCCTAGCTAGTGATTAGGTAGTCATAATGCAGCAGTGAACGATGATTGTTACTTTCCAAAGCATACATCCTGTTGTATGGAAATTACAAATCAATGCCGGAATGTACCCATTGTCTTGTGGTGCCGTCCCGAAATCAATTTTCAGTGACAAGGATACATGGAATCCGCTGAAAGATTTTGTTTTCACCGAGTCATTTATGTATAAACATGCTCCTTCTCCACCAATAGTATACAAATGTTAGGGTTGGATGCTTTGTTGTTCCCATCTAGGTAGGCAAAGTCAAAAAGTTGCTTTCTTTGTGTTTTCTGTTCCGAAGGTAACGTCGCATGAGATTGATTCGGGATGCATGTAGAGGAGGCGAGTTTCCTCGACACTGGCAAACATAAATATTAGAAGGACTTTCTACCTTCCAGTCAATTTATTGTCGGAATGCAGCTTCTCAAATTCAGTGAACTCAACGTCATACCGATTAAGTCTGAGATCATGCTTCATGGTTGGTTTTCCAGTTTGCTCGTCGATCTCGTCATCGAAGAACAGATTGCACTGCCAATTCAAGGAATCGTGGTGTATCTTCTGAAGTTCGCTGTATTATACAGACGAGAGGCAGATGGATTCGGCACGGGCCAGTGATCTTCGATTCGGAGGTCATCGTCGCGGGCGGTACGAGAGGATAAACAATTAATTCGTGATAAAAATTATTGTGGGGCAGACTTCATTTATACATAGTAGCTTAGTAGCATGCTATTATTACATCGCGATCACTCATGTATTTGAATATTTGAAATTTGATGGTGCCAGAGTTCGATTGTACGAAATTGGGTGGACACGTGGAATGTATAACGGGCAGACGGTATTCGGGAGTGTATCTTTTATTCATTCACTCTATTCAAAGTCAACGTACGTAGTAGACTACTAGCTCTCTAGTAGAATCCAACAAAAAAGATACACCTCATCATCATCATCCATTGTCATCACCACCACCGTCATCACCACCGTCATCATCAACATCATCTCCATGTACGATACACCTACTAGCTGGTATCACGGCTACTCTTGCTCCTGCTGCTGCTGGTGGTGATGGTTTAGCTCATGGAAATTAATGGCGACAACCAATGAAGCACACCGTGTTTCAAAGAAATTGAAATCACTTCAAACAGCATCATCAACAATTCCGTCGCCATCATCACCTCCTCCATCTCCACTCTTCACCATTGCCTCGTCCAATTACACTGATTTTTGTCAACAAGAATATGCCAAACGGTTGATTTTTGCGGGGCCATGTCATCCGAATACATTGGTTCTGGTCGAACCTAAGGAGATTTAGACGTGACAAACTGCTCAGCTGTGTGGCCAAAATCTCTGTATCGAGAGCGACGTCACATAATGCCATGTCTCCATTTCTCTGGTTGTAATTTTTTCAGCGTGTCGAAGGAGAGGTGTTAGAAAATATGCCGATGTACATCTGTGGCTTCCAAATCTGGGCGGAAGGGCACCACCCATCGGACTCTACCCCTATCCCACACTATCATACGAGTGGATGAATCACTTCTATGCCTGCAGCAATCGTCGTGACAGCAGTTACAAATCCACCACCAAGGGAACTGACCTATATCCTGCCACTTGATTCCCTATGATACCACCATGAAGAATTGTTCTTCCCCATCTTCACAACAGGAGGCGATATCCTACAATTCCTATTGTCACACCCGTTCAACTCTTCGAGGCATGCGGTTCTTGGAATGAATCAGTTAAGATGCGACCTCTTACGTTGTCCAACATCCGGAATCCTTTACTGGGATGTCCACATTGGTCTTGCATTGGGACAAAAAAAGGCTGACAAAAAAATCAGATGGTAACTGGGGTTGGAGTGCCGTGCCGACGCCCAGAGTGACGAATTTAGCACAGATGCCATGACAGATCGTCCAACGGCCATCCAAAATTGATATATCTCCTTCCTTGTCTGCAAATTTCGTTTGTTTCCTCGTTCAAATGGACAAATTGCCGAAAAGGTTATGAGACAGTACGTGGGTTTGAGTGCCCTGTCGAAGCTGAGAGTGATGAATTCCGCATCAAATACCAAAAACATTGTCCAACGTCCGTGCCGTTGTCGTATTTTTCTTTTCTGAATTTGACAGACAATTCTTTCTGGAGATGCTCTAGCTAGCCACTGCAAACATGCCTTTCTGTATGCAACTGTGCGCTTTGTTAAGCAACAGAAAAAGGTTTTGGCAGTCATTCCGTAGAAAGTTTTCGACGTTGGATTGTACCAAAAAATCGTCCAACGTCCGTGCCAAATCCAGTAGCCGACAAAAATCTCACAACACGTTTGTCGTATTTTTCTTTTCTGAATTTGACAGACAATTCTTTCTGGAGATGCTCTAGCTAGCCACTGCAAACATGCCTTTCTGTATGCAACTGTGCGCTTCGTTAAGCAAGAGAAAAAGGTTTTGGCAGTCATTCGGAAGAAAGTTTTCGCCGTTGGATCACTTCCATCGATTAACGTGAGATTTTCTCCTGGCGCCAATCCTTGTCTTTTGAACGACAGAATTCATGTCAAGCACGAAAGGATTCTATGCAACAAACAATGTCGATATTGGAACTAGCTAGTCAACAACAAATTTTCTTTTTACTGGTTAATGTTGATTGGTTTCTTCTGCTACACCTTCCACTTGATTTACACGTTCCATTGAGTTGTCCCTTGTTTTACTCGACCTGTCTATCCCAGAAATGTTAGTCGACAATGCTGTAAATCGAATACGAATTGTCGTCATCTTCGTCATGGGTTCCGTTCCTTTTTAGTTCCGCCACGTTCTCCAACTTTTCGTCTTTGTAATCGGTGGCGCTGTGTTTTGATTCTTCCTCGTGTGGGGCCGCCACTTTCCCCATCTTTTCGTCTTCGTCGTCTTGTTTTTCGTCTTCGTCTTCCACTTCGTCCAATGTCGGAATCTTTCCAGTCCGTTTCCAGTCATTCACACGTGCATATATTGCGGACTTGGTGCGGTTGGGGAGGAGGGCAAGAACATCATCCCAGTTTTCATTCTTCGAGATCGACTCCATATGCTGGAGCGCGATCTTCAATTCTGGTTTGGTCCAATAACGTACATTACGGGTCTCATTGGCCGAGTGAGTTGCGCGAGCTTTCTGGCGACTGACAGGATGGCTGCGTGTAGTCTTGGTGTTCCCAGATAAGGAATAAGCTCGCTTGTAGCGCGAGCGAAGGGCAGCGACGGATCGTTTGCCTTTGACGCACCCTTTGCTGATAGCTTTCCATGACAAACCTCTTTTGCGGGAGCGCAGCAATTCATCTTCGTCCCGGATTTCTTTCTCTCCTTCAGATTGCGGGTCTTTGTCACTGATGGGAGTATGTTCGGCGGAGACAGCTGCTACAGCGATTGTACCTCTACTGGTACCTTCTCCTCCTCCTCCTTTCTGTTGATTTTGTATCTGCGTCTGCATCAAGACTTGTCGTTGTTCGTTCAAGACGGTGATGTGATGCTGAAAGCTTTCCTTTTGCATGGAATTGAAAGACTTCCACTTTTTCCATTCCAAAGCTTCGTGTTCGACATCATCCTTCAAGGATTTGAAGTACTGGTCGATATGTTGCGTGGTGACGTTGAAGTCATCCGACCAGCCCAAAATGTGTGGTGGAAGATTGTTGGCTGTGAGTTCAAACGGTTGGTTGATCAACCGGGCCTGGACGTACTTAGAGTATTCAATGTCCTTTTGGGAAAAGCGGAATGGCTTTGACATGGTAATGGTGGTTGCTGTCAGTGATGGTCCAACGATGATGACGGAGAGGAAGATGATAGAAAGAGCTGTAAACTTTGTCGTAATCGTAGTAATGAGAATAATGAAAGTAATAATACTCTAGCAGAGCCACTTATCTGCAAGAAAAGAGACCGCCTGTTTCTCTCTCGACCTTCACACTTGTGAGTGGCATGTTTGCACCCTTCTCATTCCCGTATAGCTGTCTGGGCTGTTCATCTCGACGTTCACACTTCTTGGTGTGAGGCAGCTGTTTGTGTCCACTCGACCTTCACAATTGGCTCGTATGATACGTAGTATTTTTTCATACGGCGTAGTGTGCTAGAGGTATGATACTAGTACTACGTACCACCCTATTGGATGATAGCGGTAGTTGATGACTGGGTATGCATACCTACAAGCTACTACTAGTAGAGTACGGTAGGTAATAAATGCTACTGGTATGATACCTACCGTGTATGGTAGAACTAATACCGTACCAGGTATCATACCTCCAGAGTCTACCGTAGTTGATGATGTAGGGTTGGAGATCATCAGTACAGAGCAAGATCCATGATCATGCATACCGGTAGATAGATGATGATAGTACTACGGTAGATTGTGGTAGAACTAAGAGCATCAGCGCCGGTCCGAGTTAAATGCTAAAGATGACCGGAAATGTTAAGTTTAACCGGAAACCTTCCACATCCGTTTAAAATGTGCTATTTTTAGCATTTTTTTTAGCTCCTGCTAAATCGAGGAGTTAAAAAGGGCCTTGTTTAGATGTTGGTTTAGCTTTTAACTCGAAGGTTACTTAGAGCCAATCAACGCCAGTGTTAAAAAATTTAATTAAGATAGAGCGCCGTCTTACGCGAACAACAGACACGGAGAAGGATATGCTACATTCATTATGAAGATAGAACATATGCAACAAAAACTTTGGTCTTCTCTGTTAAGTACGGTAATTAAGGCAAAGGTTCGCAAACCTAATTTTAGCCCGCCGATGGGGGGCGTGGAACAAAACAGGTTTAAAATAGCATTTTCTTTCTCAGCCAATCAGAATGCTTCATTTCAGCCGTTAGCCTTTAGCTTTAGCCTGAACCGGCGCTGATGCTCTAATTCCGTACCTCCAGAGTCTATCATACCGTAGTTGACTGTGAATTACGGTATCTTCCATCACCAGTAGCAACTACTCCGAGTATTATATAATAACAACAGGAACAACAACGTCTTCGTGGTACAGCTATGATATATATATATGATACATGAATGGAAGATGGAACAAACCAACCAATGTGTTTGGTCAAGAATTTGTTGACGAATACCATACGGTAGTCCAACGCAACCACAACAGGTGCACAGCAAAAACAACAAGAACAAAATTAAAAAAATGAAAGATGACGTCAACAACGGAAACGACACTACCGTTTCTGACACCAAATCATCCTTATTAGTGATAAAAACAACGATGACACCTACCACCATAATCATGAATCTGAATCATTTTCGCATGTCATTTCCGACGGGAAACAGCGTTCATATGGTCAATGTTGGAAACAAGGCCGTCACAGAACGGATGGCACATGCTCCATCCAAAGTCATTCTAACCGCCACTGTCCTACATGCCTTTTCTATATCACCATCATCAAAGTCGACTGATACTACTTGTACTTCGAAAGTACAGAATTAACTCATTGGACCCGTTTTTGCCACGGCCCAAATTGCTGGTATCATGGCCGCCAAACGAACACCCGATGCAATTCCCCTTTGTCATCGTACTGCAAATGACTCGTCGTCGTCACACATCTTCATGTGGGGCCCAGTGGGGATGTTTGGGTCGGAAATTCTATTTTTGCTGCCAAACACTTACAACCAGATTATGTCAAGAGTATTCCACTACTGGTACTCGATTCTATTGTATTACAAGTGGGTGCAAATCTTGAATGGTTGTGAATTGGATACGACGTACTCATGGGACACCCATCACACCTACTACCAATGAAAATCCGAGCAACTTTGGAGTAATGTCGAATCTGTCAGTTCCACGTATCCTCGTCACTGGAAAGGGCTTTCCAGACGTCGCCAGACTTCAATGGATACATTGTTTGCAACAGTTACTACAAATTCCAGCCATCAATTTGTGCATTTGCAGTCCGTATTCCGTATGGTGTATCCGTATTACATACCTACCAATTCGAACATGGAACCAGAATGGAACAGGCCAAACAACTACAACATCTGTAGCAACAACATCAGCAACAAAATATAATCGGTACGGTTGAGGACGGCCACACAACAACAACAACAACAACAACGATAACATCATCATCGTCTCAGTTGCAAATCCAATGGACCGTTTTACGTCCCTCTCAAGTCCAACAATTGAACTTACCAAAATCGGCATCTCAACAATTGAATCGATTGGACAAGAAACGACTCGAATACTTTTTAGATACTGATCATCCCTTTGGTCGACAAGGGATCCACAACAACGACCAGTCGAACTTGGAGCAACGAAACAATTCAAAGTCGAATTGGAAGCACAACATTGGCTAGGGATGGATTATCTGTCCAATGCAGTCGTATCCATGATCCAATCGCAGATAAAAGTACAACAACAGCAACTATTGTTGTTTTGGGAGTTGTGGTCTTGGTGGATCATGCCTGTCAATGCAGCCATCTTTGTTGGAGTGAGAGGATCGGAGGTACCTTGAGTGGTCGTTTCACGACGACACGTAAATCGGGAGTTTCCCATGCAAGCTGGAATAGTTCTGCCTCGTAATCGCCATTGGATGATGATGATGATGATATCGGTGAATCCAAGAATTCAGGAATGATGCCCATACCTTTCTTTACCACAGCAGTTTTTCCGAGATCACGACGATATTATTGTGGTACGTCAACGTATTTCAAACTTGTCGGAGATTCAGCCGATGGTCGATCCATGGCGGCATTGGGATCTGGTATGGATAGCAGGATGCATGGAATGTCGGAACGATCGTATGAAGCTGTGGCTGCCAAAATAAGTGAGAGGTCTCGTGCCATGTTCATCCAACTTGGATATACAGAGTAAGAGGGTCCCAATCCCCTCCGTTTCTTTCAGCAAAGTTTTTTCCCAGACGATTTAAAAGACAAGTAGCCCACTTGGATTCCGCCGGGTAAGAGCCAAAATCCCAGACGAAGGCATTGCCGATGGTGGAGAGTTGAGAAAAAAATTGCCTTCAAGTCGCACTCGTTCCATGGAAAGACAATGCTTGCTCGAAACGTCCTTCTCCTCTGCGAAGAGGTTCGAGGAAACTTATCTGGGTCTTTGCGACGCAACAATCAAAATGTGTCGCAGGGCCAAACGTCGGCGTATGGCCGCAAGATTACAAAGCAAATTTTCTAAAAATCTAGAGGAACACACGACCTGGCCATGTCAACACAGTGATTAGAGTTGTACACGATCAAGGTCACTTTGTAGTTCTGGAAGTCAATGTGAAAAAAAGGCTTTTGAGGTATGGGACGGGAAGGATTATAACACCGATTATAGTCCCATGATAGATCTGCGGTTCGGGACCGGCAGATCGTTGTGTGGCAGATCTTGATATGCGATTGGGATAGTTCTCTTCCGGCCCTTCTGCATAGTTCTTTCCAACATCCAAATCACAAATGTATATAGGAAAAAGAAAGAGAGAGCGCGTCTGTTGTTTTTGGATTGGCCTTGTTCCAACCGGTAGTAGCAATCTTTTTCCACAATTGAATGGAAACTCACAGTCAAGACCATGAAACGAAAGCGTATGTCGCACCTTGCTCTTCAGCCATACAAGTTCAATGTGATGCAACGCAAAATCATGGGATACTATGATGCAACAATCCACATTGAATGTTTCAACTGAACCGACGTCTTAAAAATTCCTCGCAAACAGTTCATTATTTTGTGCACAGTTCAGAATCTTTCGACTCAAACTCTGTAGTTTCGAAAACTTTCTTCATAAAAACGTTTCAACTGAAATGACGAGTAGTAAAAAAACAGATTTCTTGGAAAATGAATCATTTTTTGTGTGGGCAATCAAAAATCTTTTTTCAGTGAAGTGCGAAATAGCAATCAGAGTCATTATCGCATATTTCAACTAAAATACCATAAAATATACGACATACGAATATTTAATAAATACTACGCGTTCATCTTCTTCTGCTTCTTCCCAGCTCTATCAATTTATTGCCATAAAAAAAAAATAATGCTACCGTAGAGTAGTGAAATGGAGAAAGTAATTCGTATCATACCGTAGATTCCACGTGTCACTCAATGCGTCGACCTTTGCCTAACCAGGTCGACTTTCTTGATTAAGGTTCCACGTGACGCTCCTTGCTTCGACCTTCGCCTCATCTAAAAAGTCTTCAGGTCGAGTGAATTTCCGTATTTTTGATGCTTCATTTTAGATTCCACATGTCGCTCAATTCTTTCATCTTCGTGTCGCTCCGTGCATCGACCAGACCTTCGCCTTATCATCACATCATCATCACATCATCATCATCCGTCTCCGGTCTCCGGACTCAAGAAATTTTTCTTCTTCGTGTGTATTTTACGACTAATACTACGACGTACTTACAGTTAACTGCAAAGTTAAGTATCATCTATCAAATAGAACTGTTCGAAATTGCATCCATCCACCATTCAAGCTCTCTATCCAATCTCATCATCAAGAACTGCACGCTAAGAAAATAAATTGTGATTAACTGATAATTTGTTAATTTATAAACGGCGTTTTCGTTGAAAGTTGGTGCAAACGATACCTGTGAGTACTTTTTTATTTCCGACAGGTCGCTGGTTATTGAATTTTGTTGAAATTTGAATGTTCCTTTTTATACGTCGTTTCAGTTGAAAGAAACTCTATTTCGTCAGTATTTAAATTACTTAGGATAATAATTGCACAAAGATGAGAATTCTGAACTGCGCATTATCTGAAAAATGATGCTAAAACTGTAAAATACGTCGTTTCGGACGAAAGATCCGCTTGAACGAATGTACCTATCGTTAAGCAGTAGTCTGGAATTTTCATCCACAAACCCTCCCTCTTCTTCGGATGATCCGACATCTACAGAAGTCAAAAACTGTATCAAGAAATAATAGATTCCATAGAACAAAATAAATGATAATGAAATCTGTTTTATGGCTATGCCAACAACTAGGTACCGGCAGTTCCGTATCTAAGAAGTTGACTCACCCGCCTGCCCCCCAAGGGGGCGGGGCAAATTATGCAACAGCTTTCCCTCCACTCAGTACCCTGTTGCCCACCACTCAGTACTGGAAAGGCAAAAAACCACACGAATGAGGAAAACTCCAAAGAACCAGTGATTGTCAGATATGGTGTGGTCTTCCAAAAACAATGCTGGGAAGGCAGCAATTAACCACGTAAATTAGTTGACTCACCCGCGCAAATTATGCAACAGCCTTCCCTCCACTCAGTACCCTGTTGCCCACCACTCAG
This sequence comes from Nitzschia inconspicua, assembly GCA_019154785.2. Lineage (NCBI taxonomy): Eukaryota > Bacillariophyta > Bacillariophyceae > Bacillariales > Bacillariaceae > Nitzschia > Nitzschia inconspicua. The sequence goes on from JAGRRH010000015.1 coordinate 100,016, forward strand.
TACTGGAAAGGCAAAAAACCACACGAATGAGGAAAACTCCAAAGAACCAGTGATTGTCAGATATGGTGTGGTCTTCCAAAAACAATGCTGGGAAGGCAGCAATTTACCACGTAAATTGTGTTGGGTGTGTTGATATCTTTTACCTGTTGCAACCCAATAGGGCGGATTGTACGTCTACAAGAAGCCTTCTATGCCAAGCACCAGTAATATTTCCAATGAAATAGTACCGTTCCTCTGCACTTGACACTCGGCTGAGTTATGATGCCATTTCTTCCACAGAAATGTCAGTGCCCATCACAACTCTATCAGGAATCATGCATTTAACACTCTTCCTCCTCTCCCTTTAGCCCCCTAACGACTAAATAAGAGAAACGCAATCTTTCCGGTCGGCCACCGGTTCTGCATGATGCCATGCACAAGACAGCAGTAGTTTGTACTACCGCTGGGACGATCTCTTCCGTTGCACTGATAGATCGTCTGTGGATTCTTCGTTCCCCAGGCTCTGACAAACCTGGGTTAGTATCAAGTAAAAATAGATTCTATGAAACAAAATATTCTTAACAGTTTAGTACACCCCAAAAGATCGTTGATTGCGCCCTTCTTCTACCCATTTTCCACTGGATCATCAAGCATATCCGACATCAAATCTTCCTCATGGTCTTTAACATTCGCATTTCAAACTTCAGAATATTTGAGAGCCAAATAGAGACACGAAACTAGGCTCAAACTAGTAGTTGGCATATCCACGAAAACACATTTTTATACCAGCTGATAATCGTCAAGTCCCAATATTTGCTTTGCGCCAACAACGGAATCTGCCAGACACATTCCAAGGGGCTGTGTATCATTAGAAGAACAAATTTTACAGGGTTGCAGATTGGGCATGTAGGACGATGTTACGAACCAATGGCGTTCTCAGTAAAAAAAATTGTCCACTTCTTGACAACTCAAACTACGACAAAGAGAACCCCAATACCAACTTCCAAGAAATCTCGTGGACGTCCGTTGTCCCTTGCCACAGCCTCGCCTTGTCAACTTGATGATAGAGCGACGGTGAGGCCTGGGTACGCGTCAATTGGAAGTCTTGGAGCTCAAAAGAAGCCGTCTCGCCGTTCGTAGCATCGTAAGTGATGACGATGTTAGTGGACGCATCACTATCGATAAGGGACAGCTCTTTGTTGTTGGACGAGTACTCATCGCTGTCGGACAACTTAAGGGTGGAAACTTGCTCTCTTTTCTTCCGTAGGATGGGTGGTAGTGTTATTACCATTGTCGTCGTCTCCAGAACTACTAGCGCTGTAAAGCATCTACCGGTAGATATTGTCAACTAGTATGTCGTCGCAATCGATCATGGAAAAAGTATCTTCTTCATCTTTGTGGCCGTTGTTGGTAATGGGTATGGGTATGGTGATGACAGGCATCGTTGTTGTCATATCCGCTAGTCACATTGAGGGTTTATTTTGTTGTTGGTAGTGGAGTAGTCGTCATCGTTGCCGAAGAAGTTGTTGTTGGAATGTTGGAAGGTGCTATCGCCTTTGTCATCATCGTTGGTGGTCGTTGTTGACAAAGTGTTTGACGGTGTCATAGCCATCGTCATCTCCGTTGGTAGTTTCACTGGTAACAAAGTTACCTTACTACAGAGTCTTGGACGGTGTCATCGCAAACAATGTGGGGATACAGGGATACAGGTGCCGTCCTCTTCGTTGGAAGCCCGGCTGGAATCGAACTTCCTGCTTCCAGTGTGTGATGTCACTTAATATCGATAATATGGTCACCATTGTGGTGGGATCTGGGAAGCTGACTTGACTGTCGATATGACACCTGGTTATGGCAACTATCAGCTGCGTTTTTGTATATGCGCAGGCTCACGATCCATGGCTCGGAACCATGATATACGATAACGTATACCGCACTCTTCCAGAACTTCGCAGAGGAGTCGAACATCGAACAAATCAAAAGACGGTGGATGTAAGCGATGATTTTGAATACTTAGTAGAGGGATACTCGTAATGGTTGTTCTTAGTATACGTCGTAATTGATAATCCACAATCAGCACTGACAAGTATGTCTTGGTTGGTTGGTGCTGTTTCCATAAGATCGATTTGCGGTTGTTGATGTTGTTGTGATTTGTTGTGATTTGTGATTGTGATTGTGACGTTCGTCGACATTCTCATTCACGAAACAACTTCTTTCCCGGAGAAGGGTTGTGAGAGGTGGTTACGACAGTTACCTCTCTTACTTATTACAGTTACATTCACATTCACAGTCAGTACGAACGTACAGTTCAATTGGGTACGGTATATGCTCGTAGGCTAAAATGGTAAAGGTATCATACGTATTCGAGTACGGTATGATACCTGAAGGATTCGAAAGAAAAAAGAGTCGAATCTGTCAAAACGGCGAACATCAAATACGTCAAGGTGCGGGGAAAAAAAAGAAAAACTACCGTAGTTGGATATGGACGACTGATACCATGTGATGCTGTTCTTCTTTGGATCGACGACAACTAATATTATGACCACCCCTTACATTGACAGTGAACAACAACAACAATGACATTATTGTTTTGGGAGCGACTGTCATCATGGAGCGGCGGTGGGTCGCACACGATGGCAGCAGTCCAAGGTCCAAACGGCCACGTACTACTAGACAGTTCTCACAACGATGATCCAATCTGTCCAATCCAACAACAATACCTCATATCTTCGCTCGATGCTTTCGTAACCTGTCAAATTTTGTTGCATGACACACTACACGACAAGTTCCTTTGTCGAAAAAGTGGGAAACAAGCAGATCCCAGACCGTTAAGACAAATGAAACGTCAATGCCTACTATATTGAATATAGACTACTGCCACCACCCGTGAAATGACAGATACGACCGATATGTCGACTAACGACCCTTATGCCATTGCCACGGACGTGGCATTGAACCTATTGTCCAGATCGGAACAAAAGGATTAGAAACGAATAGTTAGTTGCAGACTGCAGACTTTCCCAATGGAAAGGCTTGTTTACTGTCCACCATATTTCTCGACAGATCCAAGAGACAGCAATGGCAAATCCAGAAGGAGTGGCCATTCGCACACAGGAATGGAATAACGTATCCTCAACCGAATGCTCGGGGCAGTTGTTGTCGTCAATGGATTCCTCGATCGATGTCGACGATAGAAGGAAGAATTGAAACGACTGGATGTCATGCGAAGGTACCTCTTTACCCGAGAAGCTTCACTCCTCTTTCGAAAGGAAAAGCATGTGGAACTTTTGAACCGATTCCAGGCGTTTTTAAGGCAATGTTTGCAGTCATTCTTCGTGGTGTCAACGATTGAAATTTCCAATTGGGTCGTCCAGTTTTCGTGGGACGTCAAAGTATTTCAAACTTGTCGGAGATTCAGCCGATGGTCGATATATGGCGGCGTTGGGATCTGGTATGGATAGCAAGCATGCATGGGATATGTCAGAACGATCGTACAAAGCTGTGGCTGAATAAGTGAGGTCTCGGGCCATGTTCATCCAACTTGGTTATACAGAGTAAGAGGGTCCCAATCCCCCCACCCCGTTCCTTTCAGCAAAGTTTCCCAGACGATTTGCTTGGATCCGCCGGGTAAGAGCCAAAATCCCAGACGAAGGCATTGCCGATGGTGGAGACTTGAGAAAAAATAAATTGCCTTCACGTCGCAATCGTACCATGGAAAGACAATACTTGCTCGAAATGTCCTTCTTCTCTGCGAAGCGGTTCGAGGAAACTTATCTGGGTCTTTGCGACGCTACAATCAAAATTTACCGCAGGGCCAAACGCCAGCGTATGGCCGCAATATTACAAGCAGAAGTTGCCGAATATTATGTTCGACAAGGCATCTTGTTGTCGTTGATGCCGTTCTTTAGTTTGGCCACCGACACAAAAACAAACAAAGGTGTTAATACTCCATGGGGTGGCACCTCCTCTCCTGCCATTGTAACCGTCAGTGATCCTGCAGAATGGCCCACTGGACCGTTTTGTCATGTCTACATTGCCGCATGAGAAAGTTTAGACCAATGTCTAACGAAAGTCAAACCAGTCTTGCAGGCATTTCTCAGTCAAATTGAATCGGCAGCCTCCAATACTGCGGCCAACCAACAGAGACAACAGGGAGGACATACTGCCGAGTATCTCATCGTGTACGTACCCATCAACGGTGGAGCATCGACTGCCGACAAGTTACATCAAGGATTCCAATCTATCGCCCGATGGAGACAATGCTTCTCGACGAGGACTCTTCCGACGGTCTCGGAAGGGTTGGACTGTTAGGATCATCTACTAATTTTGGTTGCCGTTGTTGTCCATCGATGCATAAGGCTTTTGGGCGACGAACGCAGTCAAACTGGTAGAAACTCATAATGATGTTTTTGTGAGGGAAACTGGACGATCTTGGAAATTCGACTGGTTGTTATCTCTCCCAGTGCCGACCGAGCCCTCCATGGGTCGTATTGTCTATTATCTTTGATGGCCATTTGTTGTCCATTGATGCATACATCTTTTGGACGAGGAACTCGATCAAAGTGGCAGAAAATCATTGAGCTACTTTTGCGAGGGCAATGGGACGATCTTGGAAATTCATGCAAAATTCATCTCTACCAGTATCGACGGAGCACTCCAACCATCCAACTTATTATCTACTGCCTTTGACGACCTTTCCATTGTTAATGAATGAAATCATTTGGACGGGGAACGAAACCAAAGTTGCTGAAAATCATTGAGATACTTTTGGGATTGCCGACGGCAGGTGGACGATTTTGGAAATGTGTATGCGGAATCCAAAGCTCTCAGTGTCGCCGGGTACTCTAGCCACAGTAACAAATGCTGACTGTGACGGGGTGACGGGAATTTGTTTTCCGTTGTTTATGAAATCATTTCGGACGACAAACTAGCAGAGAAACAAAAGGTACTTTTGGGATCACAGCCTCCGACATCATTACGGTCAGACTCGGGAATTCCATCATAACAGGAAGGAAGGATTTTCTTTTTCTATTTATATGCAAGCATGGTATACTAAGGAAAATGAATAATCTACACGTATGGTGGAGATTCCAGTCGTTTTGTCTTGGTCGGGAGGGGTTATGAGGAAAAACTGGTGAGGCAATCCAAATCATACCTTCCGACATCCGTACGGCCACGCTCTTGCACTCTATCATAACAGGAACGATTTGAGACAAAAATCCATACCGATCAAACAACCCGTTCAAATGTTTGTTACTTATGTGACAATGACAAAAATGAATACAACGACTACACGAATCACTGGTCCAAACAACTTGGTTTTCCAGTGGTCTCTCCCTACGAACGGAGGACCGATCAAAACATGCAAGTTTCCCTTTCGTCTGTTTCCATGGACTACTGTCACTGACAACCGACACAACGACAACGCAACAAACAGGACGTTGTTTGCGCTGACCATTGACAGTCTCTCCTCCAATATCAACAACAAGCAAATTACGAAGAGCAAAGAACAACCGCCAAACCCACACAAAATGCCAAAGGATAGCACCAAGAATGCATTTTTGTGGAACTGCGTCCAGAATTGCTCTAGAAAGAAGTTCTGCCAATAACGAGGGCGACAACAACAGATCTGACGGCTGGTTTTGGACAAAGCGTCCAACGTCCGACTATGCGGCTGGTTCCATCTTGGCCATATTTGCTGCACTGGCCAATGTTTTCCATTTCCGGAACGTTCGGTTCATTGGCCTGTCCCGCTTCTTTTGTGCCTTGACCTTGGCAAACCCTTCGACCACTCCAGCATCTCCTTCACATGACAGTTTGGCATTCATTAGGATATCTACGGAAACTGGCACAACGAACTTTTTTCTGACGGATGAAGCCATCAAAGCAAATCGCAAATGCTCAGCGAGCGAGGAATGGTGTCTTGTGATGTCGGATTGGCAAATCGAGACGCAATAATGTTCAATCTTCGATCAAGTCTGTGTTGGGTACGGGTTGCAATGTCGGGATAATTTCCTTGCGATCCAACATATACCGTCATCTTTTGTCCTCTTGGGTGTATTTTCCTTCTCTCCCAACCAATGGACCAATATGTTTCGTTTTGGTCCGTCTGTCATCTTTTTTCATCTCCAATCCCTTCCATAATTGACCATCCCGTGTCAAAAGAAGCTCGATGAATAATATGTTTTTCCTTCATTGTTCGTCCCGGTAGGAAGATATGTTTGGTGTAATGATAATGATTGTCTTGTGTGTTTTGTTGGTGATCGAGGCTTGAGATGATGATCATCAGTTTTGAGAATTTCAAATTGGAGGAGAACAAGAGTACCGGTATTGTATGATAGGCTACGTACAGGTACACGGAGTAGGTACCGTAGGAGCTACCATTAGTAAAATGATACATGAGATTTTCTACCGATGACGATCGTCGAAGTGTCCTTTCATTATTACTGTACTATCGTACTACCATACGCACTAACGGTACTATGATAGTACCGTATGCAATCTTGAACGTATGTGTGTGCTTTATCTACCGTAGGTAAAAGGGACTCGACACGAGCGCCGCTATTTTACGGTTATATTTTTGGATTATTCACTATTTATGATTGCCTGCATGCTCGGATCTTTTCCGCCGTTGGACAAGCGTTGGGAGTCGGCAGGCATCACACCAAGATGGACTTGAAGCTGTAAATACTACTGGGCCAGTGCTGTAAGTACAGTAATTATTATACGACAGCCGATGAACGACACAACGAACTACCCGGAGTACTACTGACTGTGAGTACGATGCTTGTATGATATCCCCCGATTTACCATCTTGAATCTGTTGGAGTTCCTGTGTTGACCGAGCACTCCATCCACCTGTATTATCAACTATCCATGAAGGCCATTTGTTTTTCATTGTTCATGAAATCATTTGAACGAGAAACGAAGCCAATGCGACTGAAAATCATTGAGATACTTTTGGGATGGCCGATGGCAGTCCAGTTGGACGATCTTGGAAATTCATGTGGAATTCATCTCTCCCAGTGTCGACCGAGCCCTCTTCCGCGGCAACGAGGACTGACAGCATCCTTCAAAGTGCGTATAACGAGTATTATTTGAGAAATGGCCCAGGATACAGCCAATTGACTTCAGCTCTTCCTTCTTGGTCCAGTACAGTCTCTACGTCTTCTGGTAATGATTTGTACTTCCCCCCCGTTTTGGAAAGCTTGAGGTGTCCACAACCCAATGCAAAGCATCTGTTTACGACATGGTCGATACGATGAAATCACTGTGTTTATGTTTGGCTCCGTTCATGGCCGATACGAGAGAAACATGTCCAAAACTGTCCGTCAGATCTGTTGTTGTCGTCATCCTGATTGGTAGAACTTCTTTCAAGAGAAATTCTGGACGTACTTCCACAAAAATGCATTCTTGGTACTATCTTCGCTTTCAATTCGATGGAGTAGTTTGTTTTCTACCTTGATCTATCGATGTCGTTCTCGATACTTGCGGTCTTCCAGAATACAGTCAAGTTCTAATGTCGAAGCTCGATCACATCCTTCGCTTTTATCATTGCATCTTCTGAAAATACGAGGTATCTCTGACGAGGTATTGTTGGGATTGGACAGATTACTTTGATCAACATTTTGATTTTCCCTTGGATTTATTATGATGAAACATTTTCTGTAACATCATCAACAGCAGGAGTAAACTGGCCAACAACTTCTTTACTTTCATATCCGTGTCCAAACCCCAACTCAGCTCTTTTCGGAGTGTCCATTGAATGAATCATGCCTCGACTCCCAATGGAATCCTGTACAGAGAGGTTGACTTCTAAGAACGAAAGCCTGATGTCGGGAACAATCGTTACTACTGGAGAAGGACTCCGAAGTATGGAATGACAATGCTAAAGGATATTCCAAACTTGTCCAAGGACGGTACAGAGAGACATCCGATATAGCTTCGATCCAAAGGGGTGGGTAAAATACGACGTAACCCTAACGCGCGTAAAGGGTTGGGAAAAATATCTCAGCATGGCCATACTTTGCTGTTGACAAACTTGAATAGATCATTCTTGTGTTTGACGGTTGTAGAACCACTTGAGCTCACAGTATCCGCAACCACTGCAGAGTCCGTGGTGGCATACCCCTGTTGGGAAATTGTCAGCGGCCGTTGGGATCAATTCGCAATTTGCTCGGTCTTATCCAATTGCTTTCTGTAGACCACATGTTTCACTGGTTAATTCAATGACGACGATTGTTGCAAACTTCCGGCAGCAAATGTATTCCTTTCCAAGATGGAGAGTCCAGTTGTTCAAAGACTGATACATCTTGATAACGGACCGCCAGCTTCTGTAAGTGATTCACTGTCAACACTTGGAAGCCCATCTTCACTCTACCTGCAGACGGGAAGATCGGATACAAGTTGTTAATGAAAATCCCATCCTGCAAATATCCGAAAGAATTGAAATTGAAACGGGGGGAACCTCATGTCGGGTAAGCAACAATGAGGGGGGAAAACATGCATGGCCATCGGAACAGGGCTGACAGAGTCTTGAAACAATCATCATCAAGTTCTATCTCCATTTCTGACATTCTACCGTGTTCCTTTTACATGCAAGTGCACGCCCCAACATTGGCCCTTTTATGAATACGTCGTTGGATCGCAAGGAATGGGCCACCCATCAATCAGTGATATTCTGGATTGTCACAAGACGTAGACCAGTCGGATACTCTCAACCCGATTAAAGTCGTATCTGGATACAACCTTGTCCACTGGAAGCAATCCATGGAGAGAAGAAACTTGTCTAGGAATATGTGTGGACCATCTTTGAATGGGTCTTGTCCAAGGCTGCCGTATTCTTGAAGCAAAGCGTCCAACCATGCGGTTGGGTTTGTCTCATCTTGGCCATATATGGTGCACTGGCCAATGTTTTCCATTCCGGATCGTTCGGTTCCTTGGCCTGTCCCGCTGATATTGTGCCTTGCTTGATTCCTTGTCAAAATGTTATAATGTACCGAGATAATCGTCCTTTGGCCGTCAAACTTACCAGATAGAACGGTGGTTGGAAGGCTCTGTCGACACTGGAAAGTGCTATGACAAATCTAAAACTACATGTTTCAATCCTTTTCAGCCAGGTTCGTTTGGTTCTGGCCATCAAAGTCAGCAGCGGGTACAGTGGATGAAGTGCCCTGTCGACACTGAGAGAGAGAGAGAGAGAGAGAGAGAGAGAGGAATTCCGAATAAATTTCCAAAATCGTCCAATTGCCATCGGCCATCCCAAAAGTATCTCAATGATTTCCAGCCACTTTGGTTTCGTTTCGTTCCTCGTCCAAACTGCATGGGGCAACATCAAACAAATGGACGTCAAAGTCAGCAGTTAGTACAGTGATGTTGAGGTGCGTGATTAACGGTTCCTCGAAGCGAGCAATCGCTTGGTTATCGGTTGCCAATCGATGATTGATGTGTTTCCATGGCAGGCTTGAAGAACCCTTTCCACCAAACGCAAGACAAAACATAGACCATGTAATGGTTGTACTGGAATCCATCGTTTCCGTATTGTATCAGCGATCCATCGTATTTGGAACAATATACAATAAGCTGCATGATAAGCGGAATGCCGTAATCCTTGCGAGGATGCATTTTTATCCATTCGTCGAAAAAGGAAGACTTGCCTGTTGTTGCTTGTGGTGGGACGGACAGATAAATAATTTGAGTGATATAACACTTTCTCCCATCCATCCCATGTCCCATGTAGTAAAAGGCATCCCAACACGATGCCAAATCCAGAAAGGCAATACAATCGCCGCAAAGAACAACGAACAATTTCCAGCCAGAAAATCAACGACCAGCCACATATTCGATGCCTCGTTCGAGCCTTTAGCTGGTAATCATAGTATTGCTGTTAGCTGAGACATGATGTACATTAAGATTGGACTGTGATTGATCTATTGGTAGGTATGGCCATATAACAACGTCAACATACTCATCAGTAGAAACCAAGGTGGATTGTTTTGTCCTGTTGTACTCCAAGATGCTTTTCGGAACGAATATTATTTTTGTCTTCGTGATTAATTAATTAATTAAGGAAAGGGGGGACGATGTCATGAGGTCATACGTACGTATGTATGTATCATACCTGACTGTGAGGATCGTAGCAATCATCTCATTCGGAATGCTTACGATCGTACTGTTAATCAGTGTCATAGATTACTATGATAGACAAGACTGTGACGCACGTGCGTGCGATCGAACCCTCTCCTCTTCGTCGTGTTCCGACAATCGTCAGAGTTTCAGTTGGATTTCTTATCGATGCCAGTCATCACCAATGAAGAAAATGGATCTCCAATGTTAGCTTCTACTTAAACAGTTAACTGGAATTGAAAGATCGTCTAACATGATGATGATGATGCCAAAAAGTACCGGATCAATCGATAGTACCACCCGTGAAATGACAGATACGACCGATGTCGACGACCCAGATGCCATTGCCACGAGCGTGGCATGGAACCTACCGTATTGTCCAGATCGGAACAAAGGGATCACAAACGAATAGTTAGTTGCAGACTTTCCCAATGGAAAGGCTTGTGTACTGTCAATCATTTTTCTCGACCGATCCAATATCCAATGAGACAGCAATGGCAAATCCAAATGGAGTGGCCATTCGCACAAAGGAATGGAATACCGTACCTTCAATCGAGTGCTCGGGGCAGTTGTTGTTGTTGTCAATGGATTCCTCGATCGATGTCGACTATAGAAGGAAGAATTGAAACGACTGGACGCTCTACGGGCCATTTCGAGTGGAAGAATCTGTGGAACTTTTGAACCGATGCCAGGCGTTTTTCAAGGCAATGTTTGCAGTCATGCTTCGTGCTGTCAACGACTCTCCAGCTCTTCTCTCGTCAACATAAATTTCTGAAGGATCCAATCGAAACACCAACGGATTCCCAATGGACAATGCTGTCAAGTGGGTGGGTTGTCCAGTTTTCGTGGGACGTCAAAGCTGCTGCTCTTGACCCGTATTTCCAGGTTAGCGGAGACTCAGCCGATGGTCGATCCATGGCCTAGTTGGGATCTGATATGGATAGCAGCATGCATGGAATGTCGGAACGATCGTACGAAGCTGTGGCTGCCAAAATAAGTGAGGTCTCCGGCAATGTTCATCCAACTTGGTTGTACAGAGTAAGATGGTCCCAATCCCCTCCGTTCCTTTCAGCAAAGTTTTCCCAGACGATTTAAACGACAAGTAGCCCACTTGGATCCGCCCGGTAAGAGCCAAAATCCCAGGCGAAGACACTGCCGGTTGTGGAGAGTTGAGAATAAAATTGCCTTCACGTCGCATTCGTTCCATGGAAAGATAATGCTTGCTCGAAACGTCCTTCTCCTCTGCGAAGAGCTTCGAGGAAACTTATCTGGGTCTTTGCGACGCTACAATCTAAATGTGTCACAGGGCCAAACACCGGCATATGGCCGCAAGATTACAAAGCAGAAGTTGCCGAATATCATGTTCGAAACGGCATCTTAATTGTCGACGATACCGATCTTAAAAAGAGTATTGAAACGATCAATGGGATTGTTCGCATTTCTGGAGCCTCTTTCGGCTGGCTTATTGTCAACGAACAATGTCAAAGCCGAGTCCTATTTGGATTGGCCGTGCAGTTGCACGACGAAGTTTTGGCATTTTATCCGTTGTTCATCCCTTCCAGTATCGACAGACATGGCACTATAACCACCGTAATGTAATACCTGATAACTTTGACGGCCAATTGATTAGTATCATCTTTTGTTGCCTATACCATTTTTGACTAGCTGATGAAAAAGGAGATGATGTTACGGATTTCCGATGAATTTGTTCTTCCACTCATCTCAGTGTCGACGGGGCCTTATAATTGCCGGAACGATTCTGCGCTTTCTCTACTACTACTGTTGTCGTTTAAAAAAAAAAGAAAAAGAAACTCTTTATCCAAGAAGGGTTGCAAAGAATTTACTGTCAATATCGGAAGACATGGAAGCAACACGTAATACCGTCACTGACTGTGACCAAGAGAAGGATTGCAATGAATGGAATTGGTTTCATTGTATTTCTTTTAAAAAAAACGGAAATTGTCGACATTGGATCGATTTCAGAGGTAGTATGACGGCCAGCCAAAAGGACATTGGATATCGATTGGGTTGGTTGTGTTGGTTGTTGTTGTTGGTTGTTGTCGTGAAAAACTTCGACGACTCTTCCAAAAAACGATCGAGATTGTCTTGTGGAAAGAACTGAATAGTAGTTGTAGTGATATTGTTGTCCAGTAGTTGATCGGACTGTGGATCTTGTTGGTCTTCCTGGGTAGTAATTGTTGTTGTTGTTGTTGCTGCTGCTGTTTCAACTGAACCTTCGTCTTGTAGTACAACAAAAATTCCTTGCAAACAGATCGTCATTTTGTGCACAGTTCAGAATCTTTCGACTCAAACTCCGTAAAGTAATTTCAAATACTTTCTGCATAAAAACGTTTCAACTGAAATGACGTATAGTAAAATAACAGAATTCTTGGAAAATGTATCATTTTTCGTGTGGGCAATTAAAAATGTTCATAAGTACGAAATATGGCAATCAGAGTCATTGTCGCATCTTTCAACTAAAATGCCATAAGATTTTAACAGAAACAAATTTACGACGTATGTATTTACAGTTTTTTACAATCATCAATAATAAGGCCAATCCTTATGTACACCGAAAAAACGCGCATGAGTTGTGCAAATCATGGAGTTTTGCATGAGAATTGTCGGCCTCCCCAACTAATAATGACCTCTCAACGAAGTGATTTTTCTTGATGACGAATCGGAAACATCACAGCCTACATACAATGATGACTAACGTCAACCGACGGCCCAAATAAATTCAGTCTTGAATGCAATATCAAAGTGTTTGATTGGTCTTAGTGTCAAGGCTGTACATTGGCGTATGGTTTGTCCATTTGTAACCTAGATTTGGGCCAGATAATTTCCTTCTTCTTGAATGCAATATTAAAGTGGGTGATAAGTCTTTGTCTAAAATCTGTCATGTTCATTTGCCTGACAATAATTGCGCCATCCTCATCTCGAACGAAAGAACCTTGGGAGTAATCCTCTTCGTCAACGGGAAGAGTCTTGAAATATATCGAATTGGATGCAAAGTACCGAAACTGCAGAAGTTTTGAATCGATTTTGGCATTTTTTGACCGACGTCGGATATGGCCCCATGGTTGTCAAACATCAATCGATTTGGACTGTGGCAACCTCGACCCTCCGAAAACAGTGAGAAAAAAGTCTCGGTCAAAGGGTGAAAAGGAAGCGACTGGCAATACCGGAGGATGCGGCAGCTACAAGCACCTTCATGAAGAGTCTTGAAATGTATTGAATTGGATGTATAGTACGAAATTGCCGAAGTTTTGAAGGCATCGAGCGAAGATATCGAAGAAAGAATCACGACAGCAGTCAGGTCTCTCGTCTCTTGCTGTAAATGTTGAGGAACAGTCTTGTCTGCCGTCTTGTCTGCCATAACGGAATCTGTAGCATTGTCCTTTCGGACTGTCGTCGTGCGACCGCCGCTTCACTTCGTTGCTTTGTTGGTCAGCGATGATACATGCTCCCAAAACAATGTCTTCGTCGTTGTTGTAGCTATTGATGTTCAATGTGACAAACTGTAAGTTTCTTTCGGTATGAGCGGCCACAACCGTCGTCATTCCAAAGAGAGATTGATGTCGTCGTGTCAAAACTTTTTTCGGTGCGCCTTCACTACTAACTGTAGCTAATGCCCTTGCTTGACGTTCGAACGTTGAAGGAAGAAAGGTATCTTGACGTTCGAACGTTAAAGGAAGAAACATATCTTACGTGCACGACAGACGTATCATAAAGCACGGTACGTTCAAAGTGGTATTGATACTACGACATTCGGCGTACCGGTAACATGCTCCGTAGCAGAATCCAATTCCGTACACGTCACAGTCAGTCATACTATTATTTTATTGACAGTGATACGAATCCATCAACATGGCGTATGATCGCATGCTACGCTTGAAAATCACTTGTTAATTAACCGTAAGTAAGAAGCATCAACCACAAGAGTCAAGTTGTCGAGCAGCACAGAAATCAAAAATCTCTCCTTACTCTCTACACTCTCCACCATGAGCGATCGTAAAGATAAAGACAAAAGACACCACTAAACAACAACATGCAATGATTTCATAACAAGATTTGTCTAGAGTAGGTAATGATTGATGCGCATACAACAAATCGAGGCTACCAAAAAACAAAACCGTTGGAAACTGGCTTAAGAGCAAAGGATGATGATGATGGCAAAGGGATTCAGTGATCGAACTGAACGATCGGTGGCGCAAATGTAAGAAAAACGAAGCAACCAAGAAAAAAAAGATTGAGCAATCAACTAGTACCAGTTTCATCTTCCGTGTCTCCCCTTATTGATTTGCTTGACCGAAACGTATTGTCCACCGTTTTGGCAGATTGCAATGAGGTTTCCACAACTCGATCGATCCGATTTTCCATTGGCAGGCCGTGGTACTACCGCCAAATTACCTTCCGTCTCCATTCCCAAAGTCATTCAAATTGCAGACACTTCGACCGACCCTCGACCTGGAAATTTGTTTCATCACACATCTGCCAAAATTTTACCTTGTAATCTTGCCTTGTAAAGCGTTCTGGACCGGCCGCATCATGTTTTAGAGTATTGGTACACAAAGTACAGTCTCTAACTGCTCGTCTCACCCAATCCTCAGTCCATCTTTTTTGCGAGGTTATTTGAATTGAATCATGACTCGACTTTCAATGGAATCAAATATTGATACTTAAAGGAGGTGTGGGTACCACGAATTTCGTGCAAAGAGTAGATTCGTTGCGAGATGGTGTTTGGAACAGGTCATGAAGTAGTTGAATTCCGAAATGGTGTCTGGAAGCGGTGATGACATGTTTTCCAACAAAAAAATCTTGCTGTTGTCCTTGCTTGCTGACATTTTTGTGACACTCAATGTAGTTGTTACAGTTAGTTGGCGTTTCGTTTGTCCCAACGGCTTGGGATCACGATTCATGATTGTTGATTGGATCAAGAAACGCCCAATTAAGTTTAATCAATGTTGCATCTTCGAGAGACGAGGCTTGGAATGGATTCGTAGCTGCTTGATGATTGTCGTACGGCTGTGCCCGATCCGGTGGCAACAAAACCTTGAGCGTTATCGATGTTGGATCTTCTGAGGACATGATTCCATTTAACGGCTGTGTCCAGAATAGAATTTTGCATCGTCGGTATGTTGATTGTCAGACGTTTGGAGTGGACTTGAAGCTCATTCGAACATTTCGGATCGAACAAATACCAGATTTTGTGGCAATATGCTCTGGAGCTGCACCAATTTAGGATCTTTTCATGAAGTTTGTACCGGCCGGTCAATTTCTGCTGACTGTGACGCTGGTGGCCGCGCCAGAGAGGTGGCAATAAAACATTGCGCTATCGGTGTTACGGTTGACCGGTAAATTGGATTGTCCGTTTAGTCATAATATGTCGTCGGTGTAATGATTGTCCGAGGCTTTCAACATCGTCGGAACGCCTTTGTTATGTTGTTTGATAGGTCTGTTGACTGCCCAAGCTTTGAAGTGGATTTGCAGCTGCTGGATTGATCACCGCTGAGCGAGATTATGATGGGCATGAGACCTTGATCTTCATCAATTACGGATACTTTCAAGCCATCATTGCATCGCCTGTATCATACATCTGGTGTTATCCTACCATTCTACTCCAACGGTTGAGTACCGTACGACATTCAAACATCGCGACCATCAGCTCTATGTACATGATTCACAGTCAATTCCACAACGGCAGTTTGAGATTTTCGTGTTCCTAAGTACCGAAATTCAACTCTTCATTATTTCAACGTATTCAACTGCTTCTTGAGGGTTGTTAGAAAAAGAGGATGACGAGATCGTTTTTTGGGGGGCGAACCCTCCCGGAAGACAAGCTACAAGCTACGCACAGCATTCAAAAACGTAGTAGATGATGATGAGAGCTTGCAGATAATGTTTCCCTTTTACGACAGCAATAAGAGACATCATTGTTTCCCGATGATGTCCAACAGTGGGCATGCTGAAGTGTGACGACACCGAAAGTCCCTTTTTGGTAGAGAAACGCACCAACCAAGCTCTGCAGAGAATCAGAAACACCAATTGGTGGACATCCTTACACGTGCTATGACGGAACGCATGTCGTTGGGATGGAAAACCAATAGCAATTCCTTTCCAAGACAACGAAACCAGATTTTGCTGTTGATGAATCGTAGGGGTCAATCTCTTCAAACGTCCAAACAACAAAACCGTTGATACGAAGACCGTTTACATCACCCGATGAGCGGAAGTCCATCCCAACAAACTTGTACGTTTGAATGCAGATGAAATTCATTGGCCAAGTCAAAACGATCATTGGAAAGTTGGATCGTCAATCTGTCCGAGTTATATGTAACTATGTATGCTATAACAGTGACTCAAATGCCAGCACGACACCAACCAACAAGAAATCCGAACTTTGAACTTGTCACTACGGTCTAAGGAATACCATCGCAAAATCAACTGCGAACGCAGTCAGTTCTTTGTTCATGTACAAATTGTCCTTAACACTGACCCCAAGAGCTGGCCGCATTGTCAAACTTACGCCTCCAATCTGTTATTTCAAGCTGCTCCTCCAACATCATGGACAAGGCACCGATACGGATGCTCTCAACCTCGAAGAAAATGACCTCGCGGTGAATGAAATGTGGATGATTTCGGGGCACGTTCCGCCAGTTGCCAGTTGCCAGTTCACGCCTTGAAGACAAGCTTCCAGTTACGAGCAAAGGATGATGATGGCAAAGAGATTTGTGATCGAAATGCACAACGGAATGATCGGTGGCGCAACTGTAAATGAAGTTCACGCCTTGAAGACAAGCTTACAGTTAAGAGCAAAGGATGATGATGGCAAAGAGATTGAGTGATCGAACTGAACAACGGAACGATCGGTGGCGCAACTTCGATCGGTGGCGCCATGTAAAAGAAACAAAGAAAAAACAGATTGAAAAGATCATCGCCCGTCGCTGCTGGCCGTCCTAGAAAGGCTGTCTTGGTTGAAAAAGAATTGGAGCGATTGGAGAGAATGGACGCACGATGACAAAAGAAAAAGGCCAAGATTTCCGTGAAAGGAGGGGGGAACAAAGGGACCAGTCGACGTGTCGTGACCCTGCGCAAATGACAAAGCAGCTGATAGCCTCCATAACCACCTTTCATTTCAACTGTCAAAAGAGTAAAATCTCCAGATACCACAACAATGTTGATGCAAAATGCTGTCGATATATCCGTCGACTAGACACACAGAAGCAGGAGGTTCGTTACCAGTATGCCAGTGAGCCAGTGAGGCTTCCAACGAAGAGGACGGCACCGGCTCTCCCACACTGTTGGCGATGACACTGTCTAAGAGTCCGTAAGAAACTTTGTTACCAGTGAAACTACTAACGGAGTTGACGACCTACTTCACGACCCCCCTTCGGCTGTACTCCCGTAAGGTCGTCCAAGACTCTGTCAGCAACCTCGTAGTGGCCGAAACTCCGGTACAAGTGTCACTCATTTCCCTCTGGATCAAGCCGGAATAAAGTTGGCCGTGGCGCGAAGAAAGATTGAACCAAGAGGCAATACCGTGGGAAACGGTGGCGAAAAAGTCTCGGTCAAACGGTGAAAAGGAAGCGGCTGGCAATACCGGAGGATGCGGAAGCTACAAGCACCTTCACAAAGAGTCTTGAAATATATCGAATTGGATGTAAAGTGCCGAAACTGCAGAAGTTTTGAATCGATTTTGGCATTTTTTTTGACCGACGTCGGATATGGCCCAATGGTTGTGAAACATCAATCGATTTGGACTGTGGCAACCTCGACCCTCCGAAAACAGTGAGAAAAAAGTCTCGGTCAAACGGTGAAAGGGAAGCGACTGGCAATACCGGAGGATGCGGAAGCTTAAAGCAAAGGATGATGATGGCACAGAGATTGAGTGATCGAACTGCATCTTCTGTCCACGGGTAGTAAACCAAGTTTCCGTGGGATCGTTGAAGGGCATCATGAACGGTTTGCTCTTTGCGGATGGTGGCAAGTGTCATGTCGGTGCAAATCCGGAAGATGATCCAAGATTGTGACTGAATCTTTTTGGCTTTGTTGCCACGGCGATGAGAGACACGAAAAAGCTTATGAAAGTCGTCGTCGTTTGTGGGAGCTTGGATGGTGTGCAATTCCTTGTTGGCGTTTGTTTTGATGCTAATTCGAGTCTGGAATGACTGCTTAATGGCGTTGAGGACGTCGAATGCAAGATAGGAGACATCTTTTGTTAGAAGGTCATCCTTGGATTGGAAACGGAGTTTAACTACCGTTTCCTGCCAGACTTTGGCTGCAGACGGGCGGGAAGTGGACTTTCCAGTGATGACAGTAACGTCATCTTCAGTAGGGAGAGAGAGGTCGGGAGCGGTGTTTTGGGACATGGTGTTTCGGGACATCGGGTCGCTACGTGGACTGTGCTTCATCATATTTTCCTTACCCGTGCATACTGTCATCAGAATCTCCAGAGCCGGACGCACTGGCCACCGACACAAAAACAAAGGTGTTAATCCTCAATGGGGTGGCACCTCCTCTACTGTCACTGTACCCGTCAGTGATCCTTAAGATTGGCACACTGGACCGTTTTGTCATGTCTACATTGCCGCATGCGAAAGTTTAGATAGACCATTGTCAAACCAAAGTCAAACAAAACCAGTCTTGCAGGCATTTCTCAGTGAAATTGAATCGACAACCTCCAATACTGCGGTCAACCAACAGAGACAACAGGGAGGACATTCTGCCGATTATCTCATCGCGTACGTACCCATCAACGGTGGAGCATCGACTGCCGACAAGTTACATCAAGGATTCCAATCTATCGCCCGATGGAGACAATGCTTCTCGACGAGGACTCTTCCGACGGTCTCGGAAGGGTTGGACTGTTAGGATCATCTACTAATTTTGGTTGCCGTTGTTGTCCATCGATGCATAAGGCTTTTGGGCGACGAACGCAGTCAAACTGGTAGAAACTCATAATGATGTTTTTGTGAGGGAAACTGGACGATCTTGGAAATTCGACTGGTTGTTATCTCTCCCAGTGCCGACCGAGCCCTCCATGGGTCGTATTGTCTATTATCTTTGATGGCCATTTGTTGTCCATTGATGCATACATCTTTTGGACGAGGAACTCGATCAAAGTGGCAGAAAATCATTGAGCTACTTTTGTGAGGGCAATGGGACGATCTTGGAAATTCATGCAAAATTCATCTCTACCAGTATCGACGGAGCACTTCAACCATCCAACGTATTATCTACTGCCTTTGACGACCTTTCCATTGTTAATGAGTGAAATCATTTGGACGGGGAACGAAACCAAAGTTGCTGAAAATCATTGAGATACTTTTGGGATTGCCGACGGCAGGTGGACGATTTTGGAAATGTGTATGCGGAATCCAAAGCTCTCAGTGTCGCCGGGTACTCTAGCCACAGTAACAAATGCTGACTGTGACGGGGTGACGGGAATTTGTTTTCCGTTGTTTATGAAATCATTTCGGACGACAAACTAGCAGAGAAACAAAAGGTACTTTTGGGATCACAGCCTCCGACATCATTACGGTCAGACTCGGGAATTCCATCATAACAGGAAGGAAGGATTTTCTTTTTCTATTTATATGCAAGCATGGTATACTAAGGAAAATGAATAATCTACACGTATGGTGGAGATTCCAGTCGTTTTGTCTTGGTCGGGAGGGGTTATGAGGAAAAACTGGTGAGGCAATCCAAATCATACCTTCCGACATCCGTACGGCCACGCTCTTGCACTCTATCATAACAGGAACGATTTGAGACAAAAATCCATACCGATCAAACAACCCGTTCAAATGTTTGTTACTTATGTGACAATGACAAAAATGAATACAACGACTACACGAATCACTGGTCCAAACAACTTGGTTTTCCAGTGGTCTCTCCCTACGAACGGAGGACCGATCAAAACATGCAAGTTTCCCTTTCGTCTGTTTCCATGGACTACTGTCACTGACAACCGACACAACGACAACGCAACAAACAGGACGTTGTTTGCGCTGACCATTGACAGTCTCTCCTCCAATATCAACAACAAGCAAATTACGAAGAGCAAAGAACAACCGCCAAACCCACACAAAATGCCAAAGGATAGCACCAAGAATGCATTTTTGTGGAACTGCGTCCAAAATTGCTCTAGAAAGAAGTTCTGCCAATAACGAGGGCGACAACAACAGATCTGACGGCTGGTTTTGGACAAAGCGTCCAACGTCCGACTATGCGGCTGGTTCCATCTTGGCCATATTTGCTGCACTGGCCAATGTTTTCCATTTCCGGAACGTTCGGTTCATTGGCCTGTCCCGCTTCTTTTGTGCCTTGACCTTGGCAAACCCTTCGACCACTCCAGCATCTCCTTCACATGACAGTTTGGCATTCATTAGGATATCTACGGAAACTGGCACAACGAACTTTTTTCTGACGGATGAAGCCATCAAAGCAAATCGCAAATGCTCAGCGAGCGAGGAATGGTGTCTTGTGATGTCGGATTGGCAAATCGAGACGCAATAATGTTCAATCTTCGATCAAGTCTGTGTTGGGTACGGGTTGCAATGTCGGGATAATTTCCTTGCGATCCAACATATACCGTCATCTTTTGTCCTCTTGGGTGTATTTTCCTTCTCTCCCAACCAATGGACCAATATGTTTCGTTTTGGTCCGTCTGTCATCTTTTTTCATCTCCAATCCCTTCCATAATTGACCATCCCGTGTCAAAAGAAGCTCGATGAATAATATGTTTTTCCTTCATTGTTCGTCCCGGTAGGAAGATATGTTTGGTGTAATGATAATGATTGTCTTGTGTGTTTTGTTGGTGATCGAGGCTTGAGATGATGATCATCAGTTTTGAGAATTTCAAATTGGAGGAGAACAAGAGTACCGGTATTGTATGATAGGCTACGTACAGGTACACGGAGTAGGTACCGTAGGAGCTACCATTAGTAAAATGATACATGAGATTTTCTACCGATGACGATCGTCGAAGTGTCCTTTCATTATTACTGTACTATCGTACTACCATACGCACTAACGGTACTATGATAGTACCGTATGCAATCTTGAACGTATGTGTGTGCTTTATCTACCGTAGGTAAAAGGGACTCGACACGAGCGCCGCTATTTTACGGTTATATTTTTGGATTATTCACTATTTATGATTGCCTGCATGCTCGGATCTTTTCCGCCGTTGGACAAGCGTTGGGAGTCGGCAGGCATCACACCAAGATGGACTTGAAGCTGTAAATACTACTGGGCCAGTGCTGTAAGTACAGTAATTATTATACGACAGCCGATGAACGACACAACGAACTACCCGGAGTACTACTGACTGTGAGTACGATGCTTGTATGATATCCCCCGATTTACCATCTTGAATCTGTTGGAGTTCCTGTGTTGACCGAGCACTCCATCCACCTGTATTATCAACTATCCATGAAGGCCATTTGTTTTTCATTGTTCATGAAATCATTTGAACGAGAAACGAAGCCAATGCGACTGAAAATCATTGAGATACTTTTGGGATGGCCGATGGCAGTCCAGTTGGACGATCTTGGAAATTCATGTGGAATTCATCTCTCCCAGTGTCGACCGAGCCCTCTTCCGCGGCAACGAGGACTGACAGCATCCTTCAAAGTGCGTATAACGAGTATTATTTGAGAAATGGCCCAGGATACAGCCAATTGACTTCAGCTCTTCCTTCTTGGTCCAGTACAGTCTCTACGTCTTCTGGTAATGATTTGTACTTCCCCCCCGTTTTGGAAAGCTTGAGGTGTCCACAACCCAATGCAAAGCATCTGTTTACGACATGGTCGATACGATGAAATCACTGTGTTTATGTTTGGCTCCGTTCATGGCCGATACGAGAGAAACATGTCCAAAACTGTCCGTCAGATCTGTTGTTGTCGTCATCCTGATTGGTAGAACTTCTTTCAAGAGAAATTCTGGACGTACTTCCACAAAAATGCATTCTTGGTACTATCTTCGCTTTCAATTCGATGGAGTAGTTTGTTTTCTACCTTGATCTATCGATGTCGTTCTCGATACTTGCGGTCTTCCAGAATACAGTCAAGTTCTAATGTCGAAGCTCGATCACATCCTTCGCTTTTATCATTGCATCTTCTGAAGATACGAGGTATCTCTGACGAGGTATTGTTGGGATTGGACAGATTACTTTGATCAACATTTTGATTTTCCCTTGGATTTATTATGATGAAACACTTTCTATAACATCATCAACAGCAGGAGTAAACTGGCCAACAACTTCTTTACTTTCATATCCGTGTCCAAACCCCAACTCAGCTCTTTTCGGAGTGTCCATTGAATGAATCATGCCTCGACTCCCAATGGAATCCTGTACGGAGAGGTTGACTTCTAAGTACGAAAGCCTGATGTCGGGAACAATCGTTACTACTGGAGAAGGACTCCGAAGTATGGAATGACAATGCTAAAGGATATTCCAAACTTGTCCAAGGACGATACAGAGAGACATCCGATATAGCTTCGATCCAAAGGGGTGGGTAAAATACGACGTAACCCTAACGCGCGTAAAGGGTTGGGAAAAATATCTCAGCATGGCCATACTTTGCTGTTGACAAACTTGAATAGATCATTCTTGTGTTTGACGGTTGTAGAACCACTTGAGCTCACAGTATCCGCAACCACTGCAGAGTCCGTGGTGGCATACCCCTGTTGGGAAATTGTCAGCGGCCGTTGGGATCAATTCGCAATTTGCTCGGTCTTATCCAATTGCTTTCTGTAGACCACATGTTTCACTGGTTAATTCAATGACGACGATTGTTGCAAACTTCCGGCAGCAAATGTATTCCTTTGCAAGATGGAGAGTCCAGTTGTTCAAAGACTGATACATCTTGATAACGGACCGCCAGCTTCTGTAAGTGATTCACTGTCAACACTTGGAAGCCCATCTTCACTCTACCTGCAGACGGGAAGATCGGATACAAGTTGTTAATGAAAATCCCATCCTGCAAATATCCGAAAGAATTGAAATTGAAACGGGGGGAACCTCATGTCGGGTAAGCAACAATGAGGGGGGAAAACATGCATGGCCATCGGAACAGGGCTGACAGAGTCTTGAAACAGTCATCATCAAGTTCTATCTCCATTTCTGACATTCCACCGTGTTCCTTTTACATGCAAGTGCACGCCCCAACATTGGCCCTTTTATGAATACGTCGTTGGATCGCAAGGAATGGGCCACCCATCAATCAGTGATATTCTGGATTGTCACAAGACGTAGACCAGTCGGATACTCTCAACCCGATTAAAGTCGTATCTGGATACAACCTTGTCCACTGGAAGCAATCCATGGAGAGAAGAAAGTCGCATCTTTCAACTAAAATGCCATAAGATTTTAACAGAAACAAATTTACGACGTATTAATTTATTTATTTACAGTTTTTTACAATCATCAATAACAAGGGCCAATCCTTATGTACACCAAAAAAACGCGCATGAGTTGTGCAACTCCTGCAAAATTCGGAAAAAATCCATGTTTTAAGTTCCTTATTACAGTTTGAAGTTACTACGCGACAGGCGTTGTTCGACCCCCGTTTTTGTCTGGCCTTCCATCGGATCTCGACATGGAGGGACACCAACTCTTGCAGTTCCGAATGGAGTTTTACATGAGACTTGTCGGCCTCCCCAACTAATGACCTCTCACAGTCAATGAAGTGATTTTTCTTGATGACGAATCGGAAACAGCACAGCCTACATACAAAGATGACTAACGTCAACCGACGGCCCAAATAGATTCCGTCTTGAATGCAATATCAAAGTGTTTGATTGGTCTTAGTGTCAAGGCTGTACATTGGCGTATGGTTCGTCCATTTGTAACCTAGCTTTGGGCCAGATAATTTCCTTCTTCTTGAATTCAATATCAAAGTGGGTGATAAGTCTTTGTCTAAAATCTGTCATGTTCATTTGCCTGACAATAATTGCGCCATCCTCATCTCGAACGAGAGAACCTTGGGAGTAAGCCTCTTCGTCAACGGCTCTTCCAGCATAGCTGCGTGCACTTGGGTTGGTATTCGACAGCAAAGTTCTAACAGCATTGGGAAGATCAATGGCATTCAATTCTCCGAGTTCACCTTCCCAATCAGATGTATAGTCTTTATCCAACCCATCGATCTCAAGAAGCCACTTGTGAAGAGCACAGCAAGTCTTCCACATCATGTCAGATTTGTCAGTTCCATGCACTCGAATCTCAGATTTTAGCACCCTCCATCGGCCTTTCAATATCCCGAAGGTACACTCAACGTCCTTCCGCATTGACTCCAACCACTTCGAGAATCGATACTGTGCCCTGGTATCTGTGTCTTTCATTGGTGGGATAGTCACTCCCCAATTCAAGTATCCATTGTCGACAATCAACCACCCTCCTTTGTACCTTTCTTTTATGATTAGGTTGTTCTCGTCGTAAGTGTATAGCTCAAATATTAAATTGCAAAGTGGATTTGTCCCGTCATGCAGCGTGGATGCCATGTCGTCATACCGAACCAAGGTTTTGTCATTCCATCTTGAGGGACGACCATCGGTCGTAGAAAAGATCATTCGTCGATGGCTTGTAACAATGTTGTAAGTCCTCGAAGTAAATGGCAACTTGAAACACAAATGAGCCTGTCTATGCTTAAAGCTGATCCTTTCGTGCTCAACATGGGAAGCATCCATGGATCCAACGCAACCAGGAAAGCCAGCTGCTTCATACTCTCGTATACACAGGTCAATGGCATCTTCGACAGTCAATGGTGGACCAACGTACTTGTTGTACAGAGTTGTGGACCCAAATTTGATGAACTGGT
This sequence comes from Nitzschia inconspicua, assembly GCA_019154785.2. Classification (NCBI taxonomy): domain Eukaryota; phylum Bacillariophyta; class Bacillariophyceae; order Bacillariales; family Bacillariaceae; genus Nitzschia; species Nitzschia inconspicua. Next base: position 124,942 of record JAGRRH010000015.1, read on the forward strand.
GGAAGAAAACTCTGATAACCTCTTCACTGATAGCTGTACACTCCTCCAAGTCATCAAAAGTCCAACCTCTGCCTAGATACCTCAATGTTGTCAATACCAATAATTCCAAAGGAGCTGCAGGTTTTCCAGTCAAAGCGGCTTTCTTTCCTGGACGCCGACGCTTCAATAGACTGGTTCCGTCCTCCTTCATGGAGTCAGCGGTACACATTTCCACCAATTCTCTATATTGATCATATGGCAGTCGAAATCGACGCCTGAATTTGGAGGGAAAGTCTGACATCCTCTCTTGACATCCCGATCAATCAGGCCTTCATCATCATTGTGCCATCAGTCGTCGGCGATGTGGACGGACCAACATCAACCAAGATCAACTCCAGTAATTCAACTCAACTTCAGTACATCAGGACTTTATTATGATGAACGCGCGAGAGTTAACTCATGTGAGTTCATAAGGGAGGATTTAAGAGCGTGTTTTTTTTGGTGGAACATAAGGATTGGCCTAACACTACGCATTCATCTTCTTCTGCTTCTTCTCAGTCACAACTGTCAAGTAATTCGTACCCTTTTCTTGATTGTTCCATGTAGATTCAATAGAAGGGATGGCGGTAGCATTCATGACTTGAATTCAATAGAATTGGATGGCACCGTCACCAAGAGTCTTGAAGTGAATGGCATCGGATCTATAGTACAGAAACAGCAGATAATGAATCCGTTTTGGCGGTGGTATGGCATTCTGAACGTGTACCTTAAACCTGCTTGTGTCTGAAGGGTGTCGACGATGATGACGTAGTACGCGGTCATTCCACCACAACCCTAGGTTGGTTGTAACTTCTTCTGCTTCTTCTCAGTCACAACTGTCAAGTAATTCGTACCCTTTTCTTGATTGTTCCATGTAGATTCAATAGAAGGGATGGCGGTAGCATTCATGACTTGAATTCAATAGAATTGGATGGCACCGTCACCAAGAGTCTTGAAGTGAATGGCATCGGATCTATAGTACAGAAACAGCAGATAATGAATCCGTTTTGGCGGTGGTATGGCATTCTGAACGTGTACCTTAAACCTGCTTGTGTCTGAAGGGTGTCGACGATGATGACGTAGTACGCGGTCATTCCACCACAACCCTAGGTTGGTTGTAATTTTCAAAGCTCACAACTGTATTTTGTTACAGTTAAATTGCGACGGCGGAACAAAGCTACTCTTCTTGGGACAGGCCTTCAAGGCAACAACGACATCTGATAGTTTCACTGTCGTATTTACTGCTACCGAAACAGAACCCTATTCTGCATGATGTTGATTGTTAATGATTCATCGAAGGAAGGAAACAAGAGTGGGGATGTGTCGGGATTCTTCCTATCTCTTTCATCGATGTATATTTTGCAGCGGAGAAAAGGGAAGCCATCGTTAGTCTTTTAGATGCAACGAACGCTTTTAGTCAGTACTAACGAAAGAGGAGGTTCAGTGCAAGATCAACCAGTAGTTAGGAAGAAGATGGAGGTGTAATAGATAACTGTAATCTACGGTACTTACGACTACCGGTAGCTAGTATTCTACAGTAAAACCGTCGTGAACGTATCATAAAAATGGCATAGGTATCATACCTACCTACTTGTATGCAATCTCAGTACGAAAGTACGTCGTACGTGTAACAATTCGATGAGGGGGAGGAACACATTTTAGGCAAGGGGAACGCGTTCAACCTCCTACTTGAGTAGGTGTACAGAAAGAGGGGAAAAAATAATACGTAGTAAACAGTAATTTCGATCCCGCTGTCATTCTTGAAACGTGCTGCTACTATCATACGTAGTAAGTAGTACGTAGTATTAACATACGGTAACTGACTTTCACGTTGACGACAGTGCGTGTCGTCACGTCTTTTCTTTGTTCTCACAAGTTTTACAAACTTCGTTGTTATTATTACTACAGAATGTATCGTCGTTCAGGTTCTCGATTCCATTGAGATCTTGGTATCATAATATCGTGTCGGACCCTGCTTGAATCTAAATTGGCATTGAATAACGATAGGATCAACTGTTGTTGCAAGGTTACCGTAGTCGTTTCTTTCCTTCGGATGATTTGCCAACACGACGACCACCATGGGCCATGGGGTGATTGATACCTTCCTCCAACAATAGGCTGCTGCTCTTGTTGGCTCTCCCGCCAATTTCCCACCCGAGCTATTCCAGGAGGATGTCAGATATGGATCCGTCGAAAACGGTGGTCAATTCGTCTCGGCCGAGCAAATCAATGCCAGAAGGTGTGGAATTTACAATCTCCGTCACCAAGAGTCTTGAAGTGATTGCAATCGGGTGTACTTCGTATTTCACAAAAATCGCCGAGATTGTGGCGATGGTATGTTTGCGAGGAGGATGTCGGATGTGCCGTCACCAAGAGTCTTGAAGTGATTTGAATCGGATGTATTTCACAAAAATTGCACATCAAATTTGTGATGGGGCGTCCAAATCTGTTCGTTGGAAAAAACTACTATTTTCAGTTTAGGTCTCTACTAGTGATTGCCCTTACTAGTACCATTCATTGGAATCACTACAATTGGAATCACTACAAAAGAGAAGAAGAGAGACTGACATTGTTGAGAGAGAGAGAGAGAAAGAGAGAGTAAAAGAGGGGGGAATACACGAGGAGAATGGAAAAGAAGATCCGGAACTTGGTAGAGTGTATCTTTTACTATTGGACTGTTTCGATCGTCCACATACGGTGATGTGATGGAGTATCAACTATCGATTGTCAAAAGGTGATGATTGTGCAACAATATGGAAACAACAATCACGAAGCTTTTTTTTTATGTTACCAAGGATTGCATTGAAATATCCCATTTATCAAGATACACTAGAAGACACAATCGAATCTATTGTCGCTACAGCATCGAAAGAAGATTCGGAACTTGGTAGAGGGTATCTTTTATTGACTGTGAGTTCTCAAACTAACAAAGGACGGATGTATCAATGGGAAACGGGTGGCGGACCGATCGCTATTGGACGGACATTACATTTGCAAGATTCCGGATGTCGTTCGAACATTTACAAGAATTGTACAGTCCAATTTACACTTAGGTAGTGGAGAAATTGCTGATGATACCACTACCAACAATGTCGAATCATCATCATCACCACCATTACTTCTAGTGGCGGAATATGGAGAAGGACGTATTACACGATTGGAAGACAATGGTGCTCATACGCCATTGGTCATTCAAATGGCAGCTTCTAGCAACACGGACAATGATGGTGATTCAAAGCGACGACGGCGACTCTGCGAACCATTTCAGCTCCTCGTGACACCGTACAAAGATTTCATGATTTTGGAACGAACGACATTGTGTCATACATCCCAACAGCAGCAGCAACAACAAAAATGGTTACAACAATGGTTACAACAACAGCAACTTCGAGATCGAAAATGATCATCCGTATGTTTTGTGGAGACTCCACAAGGTGAATGAAGTTTGTCCATGGATGGACGGCTGTTAACAGCACACAACAACAACAAGATCAACAAGAACAACCAAAACCATTCTCTAATTCGGCTGCAATGGGTGGAATGGCAATGGATTTATCGGGTCGTCGATTGATACCGAAATTGTTGCGTTTGCCTATTCCAGGATCCGTACTGGTGCTCGACAAGGATACATTGCGAAAGAATCTCAATACTGCCGTTCTTCAAATGAGAAACAAGCAGTTTATGGGACGACACCCAACTACAGCTAACTCCCTCGATCATGGCCAATCGTTTTGGAATGGTAGATGCTACCACCACCTTGCCTATTTGATTGTTTTTCTATGGAACGACTCCATATCCATGTCCCCTTGGCCGTCATACCACCGCCAAATTTAATTCAATCATGGCAATTTTTGTACGATTGCTCTTGTTGCAAGACGACTCTGGGTGACGGTTCTTGCAACTTCCATGTCTTCCGGTATTGATTTTCCGGCCGATACTATTGGCTACCACCCCCATTCGATTGTATTCCAACAACCCTGTGGAGTTCATCGTAACTTTGGAATGATTTTGTCATGATCGTGTCGGGATCGTTCCTTTTCTTGACATTAAAGACAAAACGGGGTCGGTCCTGTTGGAGTTTCCTCCCCAGTCGGATATTGCCATATTTGTGTGGATTGAAATGGAACGAAAATGTCGCCAATTGCGTGTTGTTGTACCATCCCACAGAAGCACAAGAGATGATCCAAAATTATCTCATGATACGAAGGACACAAAAAAGTATAGGATTTACCGTCGGCCCTCGCAGCAACAGCAACAGCAACAAAATGGTCAACATGAACAACAGCAAGGAAGTACCCAAAATCCACCATCACGGCCTCCACTCTTACAATTCACTTCCGAGTTGGTAGTGACACCGAGTGGAGAGGTGACACATACGCCATCCAACCGACTCAACAACAATAATGATTCAGTAGAACAACGACAGCCGTTACCGTAACAAAAGCCAACAGCCTTGGCGTTCACGACGGAAATCTATCACACAACATCACTTGACAACAACCAGAATTGACAAAAGTAACTGCAGCATGGACGACATTCCGGACAATGACTCAACACCAAGAACAACAACAGGAACAACAACTGTAGAATGTGCCATTTGTTTTTGTGAATTGATGACAGGATCGGACCGGGTGGGTGTCTTACCGTTTGGACATGTATTTCATGTCGAACCATGCTTAAAGGGGTGGTCGGCACGACGCAACAACTCGTGTCCTACCTGAAGTACAACCAACGTTGCAACGGAACAGTTCGATCACGAAGGACACAACAACAAAAAGAAACATGACAACAATCCCAATCCTCACAAGGTACAACATGAAGGAAAAACAACAACAACAACAACAACAACAACAACAACAACAACAACAACAGTTCTAATGATACCGACACTATTTGGGAACAACAACCAGATAGGTGATGTTGTTTTCATCGTTTAATCGCTCGCAAAAAGCACACCACCAATCGCCACACGACAATGGGGACATTTTATGCAACAGTTACTACAAATTTCAGCAGTCGGATTGTGTGTGATTGCAATCCGTATGGTGTGGCCGTATTACATACCTACCAATTCGAACAGGGAACCAGAATTGAACGGGCCAAACAGCGACAACATCAGCAACAACAAAATACCTTGGCAAACGAAGTCATGGTTGGTACAGCTGAGGACGGCCATACAATAACAACATCATCATCATCATCATCTCAGTTTCAAATCCAATGGATCGGGTTACGCCCCTCCCAAGAAGTCCAACAATTGAACTTACCAAAATCGACATTTCAACAATTGAGTCGATTGGACAAGAAACGACTCGAATACTTTTTAGATAGTGATCATAACTTTGGTCGACAAGGATGGGATCCACAACAAGCATCAACGACAAGAGTCAAGTTGTCACGCAGCACAGAAACCAGAAATCTCTCCTTACTCTCTAAACTCTCCACCATGAGCGATCGTAAATTCTGATCCTTGTTGTTGGAAGATGGACGTTCCTCCAAAAGCAGTGTTGTCATTGTTTTTTTCATTGTCATAAGGTTCCCCTTGGTATGAGCTGCCGAAACAATCGTCGTTCCAAAGGAAGTCATCATCTTGATGTCAGAAGAAGTTGTGTTCCATGCTCCATGTCGAAGATTTTCAATTTGACTGTGAGGTACAGCGCGGTTTGGACCCATACGAAATATCAAAATGCTCTGACTGTGAAGATGATGATGATGTGTACTACGACGTAAGTAGCGTAGTATCTCGATAACATTGTCAATCCGTCAAGCTGTCAAGCTGTCAAGCAGCACTGAGCTCTCTCCCCTCTCCACCTTGCCACCAATAGCGATCGGAAAAGACTCCACTGATATTCTATTATGATGACACAATATGACTCCAGTACCCCGAGAATGGATTGATTGGTGCGTATTGCGGTATTGCGTATACAACAAATCGAGGCAATTTAAAAGGTAGGCTTTACGCCCTCAAAGGAACGTCATCGTGCGTCCCCTCCGAGCCCAGCGTCGGTACTTTAATGTCACAGTGGTACACTACTTTAAGGGAGAGAAAAGACATCAATACACTGGAAAATTTGGTGAGAAGAATACGTCGTAGGTTTTAAACAGCCGACCGGATGCCAGACTGGAGCGTGGCTGGAACTGATTTGATTCCACATTCCACCATCAGGTTGTGTCGTAAACAAATAGGTCCAAAGCCACACCTTCTGTGGAGAAAACGAAAGCCACTGCGTTGGGAGCAAAAATCATTTTCCAACGTCACGAATCAGGGCAGCAACCGTCCAACGACAGTCCAAAAAGCAATATACCATGATGTGCCTGATTTATCTGAAGGCCCTACAGCTTGGCCGAATGCTCGGTGCGTCGTACCTTATGTGTATGGCAGACAGCTTGTGAGATGGTCTGTTGTATTTGGAGAGACCAACTGGTATGACTCGAGAACAGATGGGGATTGTGCTGTACCAATACACTCAAACACGACGAATGCGGCAACAACAACAACAACATTGTTTTCAAAAATGGCACAATCGAATCGATTCTACTACGCTACTTCAACTACTACAAAACTACAATATACGGAGAAGGGTTGGTGTTTTCGATTGAATTTCGTTTTTTAATTGTTTATTATTGTTTTTGGTATGGCCAAGTTCGAGCCGCGACTCGTATCACTGAAGCAGTAAGTGATCCGTTGCAGTCACAAAAGCCCGATACTCGACCAAAGAAATGCCATCGCCTACCACATGGATAGGACACGGACTTGTCCCCGTCTCGCGGCATTACGCACACAAAACGGCGGTACATTCCAATGGCATTCTTGAGAATTGTGACAAGAAATAGGGCCAAGGCGGCTGTGACTGTACAGTCCGAAGGCTCTCGAAATTCCCTTGCAATATGCCGGCACTCGCATGTGCCGAACCCTCTCTCATTGTCACCTTGCTTCTTTTTTCATTTTGATATCAACAGTAGCACCATTTACACCGTAGTGTAAAAGGAGCACATCGTGGCACTCCTCGAGCTGGGACTTGTGGTGAGTCGTCTCCAAACGCTTCATGGTTATAGACTACTGCTTTTTGAGGCAATATACTTGAGCGGCCTGAAAAAACCGACAGTCGCATCACATCTTGGTGATGTTCAACTGCGGAGCCTCGACGTTCGAACATTGTCACTTGCCACTCACCGGCATGTGATCCAATGGAACGAGATGTGGGTTCATGGTTGTCTCCTGCCCCATACATTAGAAGCTGCAACAATACCTGTCACGCACAATGCTTGGCTGGCAATACGGGACAATCATCATGACCTCTCCATCATGGCATCTCACTCAAGGACTTCATCAGTCAATGTAGACAACTGCAAACTGGCATCCCAGGGCAACGTCTACTGCGAACAGTAGCACCATTTACACCGTAGTGTAAAAGGAGCACATCGTGGCACTCCTCGAGCTGGGACTTGTGGTGAGTCGTCTCCAAACGCTTCATGGTTATAGACTACTGCTTTTGAGGCAATATACTTGAGCGGCCTGAAAAAACCGACAGTCGCATCACATCTTGGTGATGTTCAACTGCGGAGCCTCGACGTTCGAACATTGTCACTTGCCACTCACCGGCATGTGATCCAATGGAACGAGATGTGGGTTCATGGTTGTCTCCTGCCCCATACATTGGAAGCCGCAACAATACCTGTCACGCACAATGCTTTGCTGGCAATACGGGACAATCACATGACCTCTCCATCATGGCATCTCACTCAAGGACTTGAATCGATTTACTGTAAACTGCAACTGGCATCCCAGGGCAACATCTACGGTAGGAATCGAAAAAAGTGAGCTCTGGAACTGAAGAAATTCCATTCTCTTTTCCTCTTTTTCTTTCCAACATTGTCGAAAACCATGTCCGAAACGAGAAACCGAAAAACCAATCTTCGATTTGTGTTGGAATTGATGTTTCTCTGAAACCGATTTCGGTGGTCGACCCATATGACTACTATTGCAGTGTTATGATTGGTGGAGAAAGGTCGGGCTTTAAAACCTCCTCGAAACAGCTCACGTTTTTATGTTGTAGTCTACTACAAGTCGTACGTTTTTCGGAGGACGGTATCAATACCTACTACCGGTTAGAAGTACAAGTATGTACCGTAGGTACGACGCATACCGTAGTAGTGATTGACAGTAAATGGGTCCTTTGAGTCGACTCAATTTATAGTCCGTCCTCCGACGGTCAATAAATCGTTTGACTGCCTCGACTATTCTTCTCGCTGATGTCACAGTCATTCTCGTAGAGGAATCCAGGTAGCTATGTACCTACCGGTAGTCTATGAAACGTCGTATCATAATAATCAATATACGTAGTACTCGTAAATCATAAGAGAGTGACGTTACCAACATCACTAACCGCTCTCATCAAGAATCAGGCCTCAGCTACCAGCTCTGTGGCAGCATCGCCGTTTACTGTTACGTGATCGCATCTCTGTAGACTAGCCAGTTTGAATTAGTCCTTCGAGTGCTCATCTTGCGCCAGTGAAGAAAGAAGGGAGGAGAGAGATTGATTTATTGCAGGAACGTGAAAGTGTTGACGAAAACCAAAATGACCATGAACTTCCCAAACAACATCACACATCATAGACCCGCCGCCGCGCTATGTTGCTTGTGGACAACCGAGCATCTTGTTTGGCAATGATGATCATCTCCACTCTCCACTCTCCGAAACGTATTGCCCACCGTTTTGGTGGTTAGCAATGAGGTTTCCACAACTTGATCGATTGATACAGATACTTCACAACCCTGTGGAACAACTCAATATCCGATGTCCCTTTGGCAGGCCGTGATACTACCGCCAAATTACCTTGCCGTTGACACACTGCAATCGAACATTTCATCACAGTCTAAACAGGGTCGTCACGTCGAAGCAGCAAGGAAAACCCGAAAGGGCGACATAACTCGATCGAATTTTTTCTCGCAGTTTTAGATGCAAGAAGTTGCTTAACTGTAAATAATTTTCAAGATATTATTGTTACAGTTAGTCGAAGTTTCGATCGAATTTTTTCTAGCAGTTTTAGATGCAAGAAGATACGTAAATGATTTTCAAGATATTGTTAGTCGAAGTTTCGATCGAATTTCTTCTAGTAGTTATAGATGCAAGATGATACGTAAAATATTTTCAAGATATTGTTAGACGAAGTTTCGGTCGAATTTCCTCGAGGAGTGTCAGATGCTCGAAGATACTTTAAGAAATTTCAAGATGTTGTTACTCGAAGTTTCGATCGAATTTCCTCGAGGAGTGTCAGACTGTCGAATTTCCGAGAAGAGTGTAGATGCAAGAAGTTGCTAACAGTAAAATATTTTTCAAGACATTGTTACTCGAAGTCTCGAAGTTTCCATAGAGTGTAAGGTGCAACAAGTTGCTTAAATATTACTCGAAGCTTCGATCGAATTTCCTAGAAGTTTGTAAGATGCAAGACGTTGCTTACTGTTATATAATATTTTCAAGATAATATTGCTACACTCGAAGCTTCGATCGGTTTTACAGTTATATGCGAGTAATTACTTGCTCTCTAGCTAGCTAGCTAGCTAAAGTAACTGTAGACAATTTGAAAGATCTATTGTTTGTCGAAGTTTCGATGGAATTTCCACGAAGAGTGCTGTAAGAGATGCAAGAAGTTGCTTGCACCGTTTGGAGTGCCGAAATTGACAGTGAAATGATTTTAGAACAAAATGGGTAATAATCATACTCTAGCTAGAGAGTCATAATGTAATGAAAATATGCTATTATTACTACCAGTAGGTACAGGTAGCTCGAGTGCTGTAGGTACGTGGTAAGTGGTAACGCATTGCTACGGTAGGTACCCAGATGGAGTACGTAGCGAGTTTTTGTACGGTAGCTATGTACCTCTAACTGCGGGTAGCTATTAGCTCTGCCGTAGTATCATACATACCGGTAGGGATAGAAAGTATCATACGAGTACCGGCACGTTGTACCGTAGATCATGTTGTACTGTCGTTAGGAGGGCCTAATTCAGTCGAGACATTTGCAGTCCATGTGTTGTACAGGTACGGTGAGAAATAGGTAGTGTACTGTCTGCTGTACCTGGTACGGCTAGTAGTAGTGATAACAACAACAAAAACAACAACAACGATAATAATATATGATGAGAGAACGAGAAAACGGAACCAATCTTCCGAAGATTGATTGCCGTAAGACTATCTTCTCATATTGGAATATTTCCCTTTGTTGGAAACACTTTCAAGCAAACCATTGACTCAGATCATTATAAATAACCCACAGAACTACGAGCCGGTGGGCTAACCATAAGCACTAAAATATTTTTTACGTGTACTACCAATATGCTCCGTTGAGCCTGATGATCTTCTTTGGGCAACTCTTGCCGTCCTATCGGATTTTGGCCGAAACGCTTCTTTTGACAGTAATCAGCGAACTCGAAACAACAAGTCGATTGTGGTTGATGTTGACTTGGGGTGCAAACATACCCCAATGTATTTGGCCAGAAACAATTGGTCCAGTTGGGAATATACCCAACACCAATGTTGAGAGGCGGAGCCATCGATATTGGTGGAACACAAAGTTGAAGCGAATCCGGAACAGGCTGTGGAATTGGCGGGCAGGAGATTTTGTCTTCCGCTGCCGTCGGAGGCGCTCTACCCCTTTCATGGAGGAAAGTCGCACTCTCAACGGATCTAACTATCGTTTCCGATCGAAATGTTTTGCAAGAATCACATCGAGGCAACCAAAAAACAAAACTTTTGGAAACTACCGGTAGAAACAGGCCAGTTGCCAGTTACCAGTTACCAGTTCACGCCTTGAAGACAAGCTTAAAGTTACGAGAAAAGGCTGATGATGGCAACGAGATTGATATGGAGTCGTTCTCCATGGTTGTGAAACATTCATCGATTTTGAGCATCTTAACAAAACTCGCAGAAAATCCATAAGATACTTCCATGGCGAAATCGGATCACATCCAACTTTATCCATTTCACGCCTCTTGTTGACGGTGCTTGATCCTTCCACTTCTTCCGGTTTTGATTTGTCATATTCTTTCAACACTCGTCAAAAAGATTTTTCTGACCGTTATGGGTTATGGGAGTACCATACATCCAAATCCATTTTTTCACTGTCAAGATATTACTGACAATGAATGGACGGAAAGCTGCTGGTGAGCCAACTTCTCAGATGCGGAATCGATGGTAGCTGGAAGCTGGTAGTTGGTATAGCCTTAACTGTAAAATAGATTTTCTATTGTCGTTTTTGTCACCTTTGACGTTTGCTTGCAGTGTTCCGGAAGTCACGGGCCGAGGTTCCTTTGTCGGGCCATCGAGAGAAGATATCGAAGATCGAATTACGACAGCAGTCAGGTCTCTTGTCTCTTGCTGTAAATGTTGAGGAACAGTCTTGTCTGCCGTCTTGTCAGGCGGCCACAACGGAATCTGTATCATTGTCCTTTCGGACTGTCGTCTTGCGACCGCTGCTTCGCTTCCCTTGCTTTGTTGTTCAGCAATGATACTTGCTCCCAAAACAATGTCTTCGTCGTTATTGTAGCTATTGTTGTTCAATGTGATAAACTGTAAGTTTCTTTCGGTATGAGCGGCCACAATCGTCGTCATTCCAAAGAGAGATTGATCTCATTGTGTCAAACTTGTTTCGGTGCAAGGAAGAAAGGTATCTTACAGTTATGATACGTGCACGACGTACCATAGAGTACGGTACGTTCAAAGTGGTACATCATCATCTATGAACATAATAATATATGTATATTATATATATATATATATATAAAATGATACGAATCCATCAACATGACGTATGATCGCATGACACGCCGATGACGCCACAATTTTAAAATGTAAATTCTCACAGTCAGTCAACAGTCAGTGGATCCCGTAAAGAAGAAGCATCAACAACAAGAGTCACGTAGTTGTCAAGCAGCACAGAAACCAGAAATCTCTCCTTACTCTCTAAACTCTCCACCATGAGCGATCGTAAAGATAAAGACAAAAGACACCACTAAACAACAACATGCAATGATTTTATCACAAGATTTGTCTACCAGAGTAGGTAATGATTGATGCGCATACAACAAATCGAGGCTACCAAAAAACAACACCGTTGGAAACTGGCTTAAGAGCAAAGGAGGAGGAGGAGGAGGATGGCAAAGAGATTGAGTGATCGAACTGAACGATCGGTGGCGCAACTGTAAAAGAAACAAAGAAACAAAGAAAAAAACGGATCGAGCAATCCACGACCAGTTTCATCTTCCGCGTCTCCCCGTATTGATTTGCTCGTCCAAAACGAATTGCCCACAGTTCTGGTAGCTAGCAATGAGGTTTCCACAACTCGATCGATTGATACAGATACTTCACAACCCTGTGGAACAACTCAATATCCGATGTCCCTTTGGCAGGCCGTGATACTACCGCCAAATTTCCTTCCGTCGCCATTCCCAAAGTCATTCAAATTGCAGACACTTCGACCGACCCTCGACCTTGAAATTTGTTCTTTCAAGCTGCTCCTCCAACATCATGGACAAGGCACCGATACGGATGCTGTCAACCTCGAAGAAAAAGACCTTGCGCTGCATGAAATGTGGATGATTTTGGGGCACGATCCGACATGTTTCAATGTACTACGTAGAATAGAAAATTGTGCATCCTGCCTCCAATCTGTTCTTTCAAGCTGGTCCTCCACTATCATGGACAAGGCACCGATACGGATGCTCTCAACCTCGAAGAAAATGACCTCGCACTGCATGAAATGTGGATGATTTCGGGGTACGATCCGCCAGTTGCCAGTTCACTTCTTGAAGACAAGCTTACCTTTACGAGAAAAGGATGCTGATGGCAAAGAGATTGAGTGATCGAACTGCACAACGGAACGATCGGTGGCGCATCTTCGATCGGTGGCGCCACTGTAAAAGAAACAAAGAAAAAACAGATTGAAAAGATCATCGCCCGTCACTTCTGGCCGTCCTAGAAAGGCTCTCTTGGTTGAAAAAGAATTGGAGCGATTGGAGAGAATGGACGCACGATGACAAAAGAAAAAGGCCAAGATTTCCGGGAAAGGAGGGGGGAAAAATGGGGCCAGTCGACGTGTCGTGACCCTGCGCAAATGACAAAGAAGCTGATACCCTCCATAACCACCTTTCATTTCAACTGTCAAAAGAGTAAAATCTCCAGACACCACAACAATGTTGATGCAAAATGCCGTCGATGTATCCGCCGACTACACACACAGAAGCAGGAAGTTCGTTACCAAAATGCCAATGTGCCAGTGAGGCTTCCAACGAAGAGGACGGCACCGGCTCTCCCACATTGTTGGCGATGACACCGTCTGAGAGTCCGTAAGCAACTTTGTTACCAGTGAAACTACTAACGGAGTTGACGACCTACTTCACGACCCCCCTTCGGCTGTACTCCCGTAAGGTCGTCCAAGACTCTGTCAGCAACCTCGTAGTGGCCGAAACTCCGGTACAAGTGTCACTCATTTCCCTCTCGATCATTCCGGAATAAAGTTGGCCGTGGCGCGAAGAAAGTGTCTTGGTTGAAAAAGAATTGGAGCGATTGAAGAGAATGGACGCACGATGACAAAAGAAAAAGGCCAAGATTTCCGTGAAAGGAGGGGGAAACAAAGGGACCGGTCGACGTGTCGTGACCCTGCGCAAATGACAAAGCAGCTGATAGCCTTCATAACCACCTTTCATTTCAACTGTCAAAAAAGTAAAATCTCCAGACACCACAACAATGTTGATGCAAAATGCCGTCGATGTATCCGTCGACTACACACAAGGAAGCAGGAAGTTCGTTACCAATATGCCAGTGAGCCAGTGAGCCAGTGAGGCTTCCAACAAAGAGGACGGCACCGGCTCTCTCATACTGTTGCCGATGACACCGTCTGAGAGTCCGTAAGCAACTTTGTTACCAGTGAAACTACTAACGGAGTTGACGACCTACTTCACGACCCCCCTTCGGCTGTACTCCCGTAAGGTCGTCCAAGACTCTGTCAGCAACCTCGTAGTGGCCGAAACTCCGGTACAAGTGTCACTCATTTCCCTCTGGATCAAGCCGGAATAAAGTTGGCCGTGGCGCGAAGAAAGATTGAACGAAGAGGCAATACCGTGGGAAACGGTGGCGCAAAAGTCTCGGTCAAACGGTGAAAAGGAAGCGACTGGCAATACCGGTGGATGCGGAAGCTACAAGCACCTTCACAAAGAGTCTTGAAATATATCGAATTGGATGTAAAGTGCCGAAACTGCAGAAGTTTTGAATCGATTTTGGTTTTTTTTTTACCGACGTCGGATATGGCCCCATGGTTGTGAAACATCAATCGATTTGGACTGTGGCAACCTCGACCCTCCGAAAACAGTGAGAAAAAAGTCTCGGTCAAACGGTGAAACGGAAGCGACTGGCAATACCGGAGGATGCGGAAGCTACAAGCAACTTCACAAAGAGTCTTGAAATATATCGAATTGGATGTAAAGTGCCGAAACTGCAGAACTTTGGAATCGATTTTGGCATTTTTCTGACCGACGTCGGATATGGCCCCATGGTTGTGAAACATCAATCGATTTGGACTGTGGCAACCTCGACCCTCCGAAAACAGTGAGAAAAAAGTCTCGGTCAAACGGTGAAACGGAAGCGACTGGCAATACCGGAGGATGCGGAAGCTACAAGCAACTTCACAAAGAGTCTTGAAATATATCGAATTGGATGTAAAGTGCCGAAACTGCAGAAGTTCGGAATCGATTTTGGTTTTTTTTTTACCGACGTCGGATATGGCCCCATGGTTGTGAAACATCAATCGATTTGGACTGTGGCAACCTCGACCCTCCGAAAACAGTGAGAAAAAAGTCTCGGTCAAACGTTGAAAAGAAAGCGACTGGCAATACCGGAGGATGCGGAAGCTTAAAGCATCTTCCTAAAGAGTCTTGAAATGTATTGAGTTGGATGTAAAGTACGAAATTGCCGAAGTTTTCAATCGATTTTGGCAGTCTTTTACCCACATTTGATATGGAGTCGTTGTCCATGATTGTGAAACATTCATCGATTTGGATTGTGGAAACCTAGAGCCTTCGAAAACGGTGGCAGAAAGTCTCGGGGAAGCAGTGGTAAGGAATCGACTGACAATAAAGGAGAAAACGGTTGCAAAAGTCTCCGTCAAAGGGTTGAATCGACTTTGGTGGTGGGGGTATGACCGACATCGCATATGAGGACGAGCATCTTAAGAAAACTCGCAGAAAATCCATAAGATACTTCCATGGCGAAATCGGATCACATCCAACTTTATTCATTTCACGCCTCTTGTTTACGGTGCTTTATCCTTCCACTTCTTCCGGTTTTGATTTGTCATATTCCTTCAACACTCGTCCAAAAGATTATTCTGACCGTCATGGGTTATGAGAGTACCATACATCCAAATCCATTTTTTCACTGTCAAGATATTACTGACAATGAATGGACGGAAAGCTGCTGGTGAGCCAACTTCTCAGATGCGGAATCGATGGTAGCTGGAAGCTGGTAGATGGTAGTTGGTATAGCCTTAACTGTAAAATAGATTTTTGTATTGTCGTTTTTGTCACCTTTGACGTTTGCTTGCAGTGTTCCGGAAGTCACGGACCGAGGTTCCTTTGTCGGGCCATCGAGAGAAGATATCGAAGATCGAATTACGACAGCAGTCAGGTCTCTTGTCTCTTGCTGTAAATGTTGAGGAACAGTCTTGTCTGCCGTCTTGTCAGGCGGCCACAACGGAATCTGTATCATTGTCCTTTCGGACTGTCGTCTTGCGACCGCTGCTTCGCTACGCTTGCTTTGTTGTTCAGCGATGATACTTGCTCCCAAAACAATGGGACCAGGCGAAGGTGCGAATGCATCTTGGGCATCACCTCCGTAGGTACGGTAGCCAAGGCGTGCGGCAAGGGCATAAAAGAGGCATTGTACCGGTTTTTCAACGCAGGAAACTATAGGTTGCGGCCATGGCATGTAGAGCAGGAGCCGAGTGGCTGGAACCATCGCAGCATGTCGCTCAATTCTTTCATCTTCGTGTCGCTCCGTGCGTCGACCAGACCTTCGCCTCATCATCACATCATCACATCATCATCATCATCCGTCTCCGGTCTCCGGACTACAGGTAGAGAAATTGTTCTTCTTCGTGTGTATTTTACGACTAATACTACGACGTACTTACAGTTAACTGCAAAGTTAACAGTAAGTATCATCTATCAAAAATAGAACTGTTCGAAATTGCATCCATCCACCATTCAAGCTCTCTATCCAATCTCATCATCAAGAACTGCACGCTAAGAAAATAAATTGTGATTAACTGATAATTTGTTAATTTATAAACGGCGTTTTCGTTGAAAGTTGGTGCAAACGATACCTGTGAGTACTTTTTTATTTCCGACAGGTCGCTGGTTACTGAATTTTGTTGAAATTTGAATGTTCCTTTTTATACGTCGTTTCAGTTGAAAGAAACTCTATTTCGTCAGTATTTAAATTACTTAGGATAATAATTGCACAAAGATGAGAATTCTGAACTGCGCATTATCTGAAAAATGATGCTAAAACTGTAAAATACGTCGTTTCGGACGAAAGATCCGCTTGCACAGAAATGTCAGTGCCCATCACAACTCTATCAGGAATCATGCATTTAACACTCTTCCTCCTCTCCCTTTAGCCCCCTAACGACTAAATAAGAGAAACGCAATCTTTCCGGTCGGCCACCGGTTCTGCATGATGCCATGCACAAGACAGCAGTAGTTTGTACTACCGCTGGGACGATCTCTTCCGTTGCACTGATAGATCGTCTGTGGATTCTTCGTTCCCCAGGCTCTGACAAACCTGGGTTAGTATCAAGTAAAAATAGATTCTATGAAACAAAATATTCTTAACAGTTTAGTACACCCCAAAAGATCGTTGATTGCGCCCTTCTTCTACCCATTTTCCACTGGATCATCAAGCATATCCGACATCAAATCTTCCTCATGGTCTTTAACATTCGCATTTCAAACTTCAGAATATTTGAGAGCCAAATAGAGACACGAAAACTAGGCTCAAACTAGTAGTTGGCATATCCACGAAAAGACATTTTTATACCAGCTGATAATCGTCAAGTCCCAATATTTGCTTTGCGCCAACAACGGAATCTGCCAGACACATTCCAAGGGGCTGTGTATCATTAGAAGAACAAATTTTACAGGGTTGCAGATTGGGCATGTAGGACGATGTTACGAACCAATGGCGTTCTCAGTAAAAAAAATTGTCCACTTCTTGACAACTCAAACTACGACAAAGAGAACCCCAATACCAACTTCCAAGAAATCTCGTGGACGTCCGTTGTCCCTTGCCACAGCCTCGCCTTGTCAACTTGATGATAGAGCGACGGTGAGGCCTGGGTACGCGTCAATTGGAAGTCTTGGAGCTCAAAAGAAGCCGTCTCGCCGTTCGTAGCATCGTAAGTGATGACGATGTTAGTGGACGCATCACTATCGATAAGGGACAGCTCTTTGTTGTTGGACGAGTACTCATCGCTGTCGGACAACTTAAGGGTGGAAACTTGCTCTTTTTTCTTCCGTAGGATGTGTGGTAGTGTTATTACCATAGTCATCGTCTCCAGAACTACCAGCGCTGCAAAGCATCTACCGGTAGATATTGTCACCTAGTATGCCGTTGCAATCGATCATGGAAAAGTTACCTTCTTCATCCTTGTGGCCGTTGTTGGTAATGGGTATGGGTATGGTGATGGCATCGTTGTTGTCATATCCGCTAGTCATATTGAGGGTTTATTTTGTTGTTGGTAGTGGAGTAGTCGTCATCGTTGCCGAAGAAGTTGTTGTTGGAATGTTGGAAGGTACTATCGCCTTTGTCATCATCGTTGGTGGTCGTTGTTGACAAAGTGTTTGACGGTGTCATAGCCATCGTCATCTCCGTTGGTAGTTTCACTGGTAACAAAGTTACCTTACTACAGAGTCTTGGACGGTGTCATCGCAAACAATGTGGGGATACAGGTGCCGTCCTCTTCGTTGGAAGCCTGGCTGGAATCGAACTTCCTGCTTCCAGTGTGTGATGTCACTTAATATCGATAATATGGTCACCATTGTGGTGGGATCTGGGAAGCTGACTTGACTGTCGATATGACACCTGGTTATGGCAGCTATCAGCTGCGTTTTTGTATATGCGCAGGCTCACGACCCATGGCTCGGAACCATGCAATACGATAACGTATACCGCACTCTTCCAGAACTTCGCAGAGGAGTCGAACATCGAACAAATCAAAAGACGGTGGATGTAAGCGATGATTTTGAATACTTAGTAGAGGGATACTCGTAATGGTTGTTCTTAGTATACGTCGTAATTGATAATCCACAATCAGCACTGACAAGTATGTCTTGGTTGGTTGGTGCTGTTTCCATAAGATCGATTTGCGGTTGTTGATGTTGTTGTGATTTGTTGTGATTTGTGATTGTGATTGTGACGTTCGTCGACATTCTCATTCACGAAACAACTTCTTTCCCGGAGAAGGGTTGTGAGAGGTGGTGACGACAGGCATCCCATACCTATCTAACGATGGGTCATTGGCCAATCCACGCTCTATTTTTATTTAAGTACTACGTGACTAGCAACCCCCAAAAAATGACCGTGACACTTATGGTGTCATGACCCTTCGGTTCCGTGATTTTGTTTACTGTATACCGTCGAAAAACAGCCAAAAGAGGAAGACGAGGAGCGCCACCCACCATGATCACGTCGAATTCTTCCTTCCTGCCGGTACCACCTTGTATGCAAGGAAAAGAAACGCTTGAAACGATTGAAGACCTCTCCAACAGTGGATAGGGTTGAGTATTTTGACGACATTGCTCGCTACATAGCTCACCACCGAATCAATTACGACCGACTGAAGCAGATTGGTTGGGATGCCACTCTCAGGAGTGGCCCCGAATGGATCCATGAAACGGCGAGAACACTACAGCGAGAAAAGGTCTTTGCTGCTTTGGGATGTAATGAACATCGACCTGAGACACATCTTGTTGTGCTGGATAGCGATGAAGTGTTGTCCAACGAAAGATGGCAGACACTACATCATGCGAGCGACAAAGTTCACATGACGGGACCGGATACAAGGGGGAGAACGGTTGTGTTCAGCAGCATCGCCCTTCTGGCCAATTCAGTTTGGTGTGAAAATATGAGTTGGGAGGTATGCGGAAGTGTCGATGGGACACATGGAATCTCGGACTCCTCCTACAAACTGATAACTCTCGGCGTGAATGCCTTCTGCGAGGAGAAAATGCGACGATCCTTTCATCCTCTCGTGTACATTTGGGGGGAAGGGGAGAGAGAGATCGTGGCACTGCACGGGTTTCTCAACTGGAAAATCGCTGTCCGTCATCTGTTTGGTATCAACACCGTTTGCTTCAAAAGGGGCGTCGTCTCTGATTGCACTTCGGCGTTTTCGAACTCCGTAAGAGCTGCATTGGCGATCGCTCGGGGAATGGATCCTATGCTGCAAAGGTCAAGAATGCTGGTCCTAAGTGGTTACAAACTGAGGCCGAGAAAGCTATCAGACGGTGTTCATTTTGTAAAACTGAGCAACAGATGCACAAAATGTGGGAGTTAACCCACAAAAAGTGGGTAATGGATGGAGAAGAGGCTTTGGCGGAGACCTTTGCCAAGACGTACATCAACAATAACGACTTCAACAAATGCTGCCAGCATGGTTGTGTTCCCTGCAACAACCCCATGGAAAGTCATCACCACCAGATGAAGGGATCAAAGCATTTTTACGGATACATAGAACTTGGCGAGGACCTGTCTAACAAACTCCTTTGTTAGACTAGTCTATAACGCAAGCGTCGGTCTTTCATCTCCCAGTTGGGGGCTGCCAGTTCTTGACTACGGTAGGGCATCCCTAAATGACGATTTCATGAAGTTCCAGTCGCTGTTGGATCAAAAGGTGGACATCAAGGAATATAATGATGGTTGGCTCATTAACGATGTGACGTACCTCGCAACACCGATGACAGAGGATGACATTGCCAAGATGGAAATGGCCTTGAGCGGGAAAATGGAGGAGGATGCAGGAGCTCATGTTGGCGATAGGGACATACGTGATATACTCCTGTCTCGGACAACGAGATTCCATCACGTGAAAAGGGCAGTTTGGACATTTGCAAAAAAAAAACGATGTATATTTTCACTGCGACTGCAGAGACTATTACTACAGTCAATGGTGTTTCCAGTCTGCGTACATGCAACACAGGGAAAAACTCCAGCTGTCGGGACAAAAGATCACCAGCAAATGGTCTAAGTCGTCGAACTCGAGTAAAAGAAGAAGGATAATTAAGGATGGCTTGAAAGCAGCTGAGGAGAGGATCGATGCACAGAACATAAAAAATGGAAACTGATGGACCAGTGGGTTCGCGTCCATAGGCGGCACACTGCAGTAGGATGCGGCTCTTGTTTGCAGTTGTTGGTTAAGGGGGGCACCACTCGATTCCATCGCCGGCGCAACTTACGTTTGTACTTAGTTGCTCATTAAATTGCCATAAACATTGGAAGAACAAAGAAATCCTTTGCTCAAATGCGTAATTGCTGGGGGACCAAGCACGAGACCAGGGACAGAAAGGGATGACAAGCTAGTAAAGATGATGGGAGTTAGAATCTTTCAACATGTTGCAGGAATCCATCCGCATTGTCGATGCGCAGCATCGACAACGGCAGTTACCCTCTGTGCCACATCCTGTGGCAGCATCATCCAACTCCCTCCTTCCCCGTTCTCTAGCATCTCGAGAAACATTAACGTTGGCATCTCGGGTAACATTAACAATGCCAGCGTTAATTTGGAGGCAGGTGGCAATCCAAAAAAGGTCGCATGACACTACCAGCCAAAGTGCGGCAATCACATACAACGCAAGGAACAACTGTCACTGATATCGCAAAAAAGTAAAATATGTTTGGAAAACAACGATGGATTGGACTTCCAGCTACATCTCCCTTCTTTAACAATGTTTCCCTTTTCGACAACAGATTACGAACATCCCGCCGTGACAGTCCAACCGGTCATTGCATCAGGATGTTTCGGTCAACGGAACGCATGCTGCTTTACATACAACGCAAGGAATAACAGCCATCGACGACGGCAGCTGGCAATCCAAAAGATGTCGCATCGAAAAAGGTACACATGGCAGTACCTGCCAAAATGCCGCAATCACTTACAACGCAAGGAACAACTGTCACTGATATCGTTCACAAAAAACAAGAATCGGTTTGGAAAACAACGATGGAATAGACTTGAAGCTACATTTCCGTCCTTTAACAATGTTTCCTTTTCCTCATAGCAGGTCTGAGCAACATTGAATACAAAGGCGATCGAAAAGATGTCGCATCAACAAAAACATGACACCACCTGCGGCAATCACAAACAAGAATTGGTTGGGATACGAAACGATGGAATGGACTTGCAGCTACATCTCCCTCCTTTAACAATGTTTCCTTTTCAGCAACTGTCAGTGATATCATCCGCATAAAACAAGAATCGGTTTGGAAAACAACGATGGAATGGACTTGCAGCAACATCTCCTTCCTTGAACATGGAACAACAGCCATCGACGACGGCAGATGGCAATCCAAAAGATGTCGCATCGAAAAAGGTACACACACAACGCAAGGTAGAACTGTCAATGACATCGTTCACAAAAAACAAGAATTGGTTCGGATACAAAACGATGGAATGGACTTGCAGCTACATTTCCTTCGTTGAACATTTTTCCTTTTTCGACGACAAACTACGAACATCCCGCCTGGACATTACGATACAGTCCAGACTGTCGTTGTATTGGGATGTTCCAGTCAACGCAACGAACGAGTCCATGGTGTGTATTCACAGTACAAGGAAGCGGGATCATGATGTGTGATGTTTTGATAAAGAGATGAAAGATACGCAACACAACATGACATGTGACGTAGTACCTACCGATGATACGTACCAATCATGGACGATGGTACGTACCAATCGTAGCAAAAACACATAGCAGACATTATGGGACATTTTTGGTAGCGAATGAAGAAGGTCATAATGGGCATGAAGATTGGATTTCTTCGGGGACGTACATTTTCAATGTAGATTTACTTATGGTGCGGCCTATCCACGCCCCGTAGATTGGAAATATCCGCGTAGCTATTAGCTCTGCCGTAGTATCATACATACCGGTAGGGATAGAAAGTATCATACGAGTACCGGCACGTTGTACGCGGGTTTTCCTATTTTAACAGCATGTTAAAATAGTAGTTTCTATTGATTTATAACCATACACGAATATATTTCTACCCCCCCTGCATTAATGACCTGTTAGAATCGCAGAATGACTTTCCCCAACACCTCCCCTTCTCCCAGCCAATCAAATCAAATCAATATTCCAATGACTTTTCCACAGTGTCCGCGCAAAAATCTTATTCACATCATATAGTGAGAGAAAGTATCATCAACAGCAGCAACGCGAAGCACTCACATCACTCCCAATAATCGAAAATCATTACAATTCACTCAACCATTGAAACCAACTCCAATATGGCAATTTATTACAATAAAACGCAGCCTTGAAACAATGACAGTCTACTACTTCACTGCAAACGCCTTTACGCAACAATCCACCGTCATAAAATGAACATTTTCCCCGCGCACGATGCATTATTATTATTATTATTATTATTATTATTATTATTATTATTATTATTATTATTATTATTATTATTATTATTATTATTATTATTATTATTATTATTATTATTATTATTATTATTATTATTATTATTATTATTATTATTATTATTATTATTATTATTATTATTATTATTATTATTATGGCT
The DNA here is from genome assembly GCA_019154785.2 of Nitzschia inconspicua. Classification (NCBI taxonomy): domain Eukaryota; phylum Bacillariophyta; class Bacillariophyceae; order Bacillariales; family Bacillariaceae; genus Nitzschia; species Nitzschia inconspicua. The sequence continues at coordinate 147,818 of JAGRRH010000015.1, forward strand.
TTAATTGTCGCCGTTGACGACAGTGCTGTTTTTCAGTCCAACGCTAATTTGTGGAACATTCCTTGCCAAGAAACACATGAATGCTGCTGGTTCGAAATTCCTTTTCGCTGCTATATTCCAATCCCTGGCTCATGTTCAGGCTGTTGCCGACGACAATTATTTTTTCCGTGACCCATTCCAAGCTCCATTACATGTTTACTTGGATGCCAATTTGGGCGACACTGAAGAGGTTGATGTCGTTGATGTTCAGACATTAGCAAATGCTTCTGGCTATAGTGTCAGAATTGTCGACAACAATCACTTTCTTATCAATTCTAAGCAGATATCACGTATGACTGTCACCTGCCAATCCAAACGAAGAAGCTGTTCAATGCTTTCTCGGACCCATCAACTTTGGAAAGTCTGTATCGTAGACTGGTCGTCACGGACTCAGTCAGCAGTACATTCATAACGCTAGTAACTGATGATGTGTTGTTCCTTCTATCAACACTCCAATTATGAATGGTGGTAAATATCCGGCAAATGTCGTCCCAACCATAGCGTCCGTTACCGATTCCGACGTTTCCTTGCAAGTGAAGTACAGTATTCCTTCGACTGTACAACCACAATAAAGCTGTCCCCGAAGATACTTGCACCGAGTTGGTATACCACGTCATGGGATATACAGCATTCAAGTTTTGTAACAGGACCAATTCAACTTTGATACGAATGAGCTTATGTAAGTTGAACAGCATCAATCCAACGCTGATTTATTCCCTGGACTGTACAGTCACAATAAAGCTGTAAATGAAGACAGTATCAATCCCAGTGTGATACTCCCGATTGTTATTGGAGGTGTCCGCCGTTTTCTATGGAACGTTCAAGCAATGTATCGTTCCGTTTGACAAGTAAGCTCATTATCCATCCCTGTTTGATCCTCCCGAATGTTAGTTGAGTCGTCCGACGTTCCCTACGGCACCTATGGAACGCTGAAGCAATATAACATACAGTTTGACAACCCATTGCATTATCAATCCAAGTTTGACACTACCGATTGTTATTTTAGTTGTCCGACGGTACCAATGGAACGTTCAAGCAATGTTACATACATTTTGACAAGCAAGCTCATTGTCAATCCAAGCTTTATACTCCCCATTTTAGTTGAGCTTCCCGACAGCAATGGATCGCCGTTTGAAGCAATGTGTCAACTGTTTGACAACCAATTGCCCCATCAATACCAGTTTGATACTTCCGATTGTTATTTGAGTTGTCCGACGGTACCTACGGAACGCTGAAGCAATGTAACATATAGTTTGACACCCCATTGCACTATCAATACCAGTTTGATAATCCCGATGGTTAGGTGAGTTGTCCGCCGGTGTCTACGGAACGTTTCAAGCAATCTATCGGTCCGTTTGACTACCAATTGCATCATCAATCCAAGGTTGCAATCGCATCATCAACCCAAGGTTGCGTATCACCAATCCAAGTTTGACACTCCCCATTATTATGTGAGTCGTTCAACGGTATCTATGGAATGCCCCAGATTCACCCCATTGCACTATCAATACCAGTTTGATACTCCCGATGGTTAGGCGAGTTGTCCGCCGGTGTCTACGGAACGTTTCAAGCAATCTATCGGTCCGTTTGACTACCAACTGCATCATCAATCCAAGGTTGCAATCGCATCATCAATCCAAGGTTGCGTATCACCAATCCAAGTTTGACACTCCCCATTACTATGTGAGTCGTTCAACGGTATCTATGGAATGCCCCAGCAATGTATCAACCTTTTGACAAGCAAGATCTTTATCAATCGAAGCTTTATCCCCCCCATTGTTAGGTGTGTATCGTCGTTTCTAGCAATGCGTCCACTGTTTGACAACCAAGCTCATTATGGATCCAACCTCGATGCTCCCCATCGTTCTGCAACTTGTCCAACACTATCTATGGAACGTCCAAAGCAATGTATCGTTCCGTTTGACAGCCAAGCTCATTGTCAACCCATCTTTGGTACACCCGATCGTTATCTGAGCTGCCCGACAGTATCTTTGAATGCAACCTCCAGTTTGACAACCAATTCCATTATTAATCCAAGGTGGATGTATCGTTCCGCGTGTCAAGCAAGGTTACTATCATTCCAAGTCCTTGTGTTACAAGCCAGCACATTATCAATCGAAGTCGGATACTTCCGATTGTTGTTGGAGTGGTCCGTCGGTATCTATGGAACGCTGAAAGCAATGTAACCTACAGTTCGTAAAGCAAGCTCATTATTGACCCAACTTCCATACGCAGGCTCATTATCAATCCGGGTTCGATACTCCCGACGTAACTACAGAAGCATGAGTCAGCTGGTGGTGGCTTGGCTGGGTAGCTATGATACAACCAGGCAGTTGCAGAAGTGAAAGTGAACACAACTTTGTCCAGAGCCTAACTATATATCTATATTTCAAACATGATGCAGGAGTATATCTTTTGTATTGATTTGCGAAATAGCTGTTGGATGGAAACCATTTACTAGGTGCTGTCTGCTATCCAACGATGGTGGAAACGGGGGCGTAAAACAAGGAAATTCGGTGTATTGTTTTTTTTTTGATGCTGCTGGAGAACAAGCAACGTTGCTTTTCTTTCATTGGAACGGCCACCAGCAATTTCAATATTTTTTTCTCTCAAAAGCTAATCAGTAAAAAAAGGTCCCTGATATTTTCCTGCTTCTTGTGAAGCTTTTGGTGCCGATCAGAGCAGAGAATAATGCAAAGCTTGTATTCAAAGAAATTATTCAATTTTAATTCCAAATACGCATGTTGTATGTAAGCAATACAAAGTATAAGCAAATAATTATTAGTATTCTCAGAATATTATTCCACTTTTCTTGAATTATAAATCCAACCAACTGGTATCGTTTACCAACCATCCACCATTGTATTGTAGAGCTGTGCCATCTTTCGAATACACCTCTCGCAATTTCAGAAAATTGTTATTGGAAAACGCCAGACTAACATTCAACGTTGGATGTTCCTGAGTATTTGGATTGATCCTTTCCCTGCTCAAAGTATCAATCATTTTGGGAAATTCAACATGCAGCGTCCTGTGCATTGTTGTGTTGATGATGATCAGACCCCCAACATTGGAGGTACCCTTTATAATTCCATTGTGCGATTCGAGCGGGTTGTTGTCCGGGACACACCCAGGTATCCCGGAGGAGGTATAGTACCAATGGTTGTAATCTGGATTGTTAATGTACATGTCCTCAAAAGTTGCTGCGAGTTTTGATTCACCCCTTGCCACCCAGGATTGCTTTGTTAGTTCCCAATACTTTTGGAACTGTGCAAATGTGACACAATCATGAAGATTCTTGACATCCTGCAAAGCCTCGGTATATAAGAACCTTGTGGAGTTCGCATCTTTAATGGATAGATGATCTCTGTATCGACCATTTGTCGGACGGGAGGTTTCAGGATTCTCAAACTTCCTGATGATGTGCACATAACACTGAAGTGGGGTGCTGCCCTCAAATACTTCTTCTGTTCACAAATGGCGCGCTGTGATCTGAAACAATTCCTCCCTTGAATTGCAGGTTCGTGATCCCGAATAGATCTGCTGCAATCCTTTTAACGTTCAGTAGCAAGATTAGGATTACAATCTCTCTTTCGCCTTCACCAAATGCATACGCAATTGGATGAAATTGTCTGTGACCTTTGTTGTTACAGAAAAACACCCCAAACGGGATGAGCCTGTAGTCAGTTGTGGATACACCATGTGTTCCATCAGCCGAGGCACAACATTCAAAGTCAATCTCTTTGCAGGACAACATGTTGCAAAGCAATGCAAGACTGGTAAATACAACAGTTCTGTTGAATGGATCAGGACCAGTTGTGTGTTTGGGACTGTTCCGCAATTGTTTGTACTTGGGATGATCAGTAATAGATGATTCCTTGAGACAAAAAAGTCTTCTCCACATGGGGTTGTCCCCATGCGGCAGAGTGTTTTCTGGCGTAATGGCCCCATAATGGTGCATCAACGCAGACAGATGCTGTAATACATGCTCGTCAAATTCTTCCGGACCAAAAGGCAGTATTCCTGACCTTTTCATGTCCGTCAATCCTTTGTAACAAATAACATGCTTATCGCTGAAGCTACGAATGTCTCCGTAGTACTCGATTCTGGGGAGGAAATCATTCCCATGAATTGTGTCTTTGTTCCTACTGACATATGATATCACCTGTTTTTGGATAATATCTCGAACAGCCCTGTTTTGGAATAGTGGCGAAGATTGAAAATGTGTTTCAATCTCCCTTGCGTATTCTTTGGGTTTGCGGCCAGGGTTGGCTAGCATTTTTTTTTTAATTCGAGAATGATGATTGCGGGAAGACCAATCGCCCCGCGAAAGTTTTCACATCTGTCACATGATTCTTTACGACCATGGCTTGAAAGATGGTGGAAATGATCTTCCCAAGTGACATTTTCATGGTTGTCATGTTTTTCTTGGGATGGTTGCACAAACACAGATGGACAACTTTCATTCCAGTCCCGAGCCTGCACCAACCATCTCATGGAGCAACCTGTTATGGAACAATGAAACAGCTTTGATTTGTAACCTGCCCTGGTCCTGTTTTTGTGGGTGCATGTTCTTTTGGATTCTGCAGTTGGGCCCATCAGGTACAATGCTTCTGCCACATTTTTGGGAACCCATTCCCGTACCTCCTGACAAAAGTAATCGCTGTTGTAAACAGTAGTCGGATTGGCAGGTGTTGGCCCGTTACATTTTTTCACTGCCAGTGCAACGTTGTTGGTATCGTTTGTTGATAGGTTGTTGTTAACCTCACTTTGAAGGGCTGGTAGTGTACATAGGGGAAACTCTAATTTACGGGCTCCATTCACCCCCCCCCCCCCCTTTGGGAACGAGTGGTACCTCCATATAGACCGGCAATAGAGTGTCGAGTTTTTTGGCAACAAAGTCATGACAATGTTGCCTGTGGATCGATGGTTTGTCGGGAGTTGGGGCGAGTTCATCAATCAATGCTATGCCGTCTATGAAACTTTTGGTGAAAGGGCTGTTTGGGTTTATGAAGGAGTGATCACCTTTCTCCAGCTGTTTCTGCATCGCGGCTCTGAGGAGATCCGCTTTTCCTGATTCCGAGAAGGATGGATTCTCAATTATGGCTTGCATTTGGAGAACGGATGATTTGCCTTGTTTTTTGGAATCGTCCTGCTTTGATGGTTCGTTAGACATCGTGGCAACAAAGGAAGGGTTGTTACAGTGTGGTTGATTGCAATTGGCAGTGCTTTTGGTTGTGGTGCGTTGGGCTAGCCAGCGGTGGAATGTATGATAGATCTTGGAAGGGCGTCGGTCATGTTTGGAACGTGATCTTGTATTTGCGTAGAAATTTTGGCAGGATCATTGGTGCGTGCCGAAAATTTGTTCCGTTGACTTACCGGTGCACAAAATTTCGTTCCAACATATCGCTATGTAAAAGATATTGAAAATAAACATCGCTTTAGATGTACATACATTGAACGTCTGACTTTGTTCTAAGCATTGGTTCGAGAAGGGAAAGATTGGATTTGAACTACTACCTTAACAGAAATTCAAATATCTTCACGATTGTAGAGTTATATAATTTGAATGCCATGTACGACTCTAAGTGTTACTTCCAAATTTAAGATGCCCAGATTGTTACATGGGTGAATTGGAGGGAAACGAGCGGACAGCGTTTCAATTTAGGAGGGAATTCGGGTCCTTTCCAGGAGGATTGTGTTTTTCGATTTGGGTTGGACAAACGAGATTTTCATTTTTCATTTTCTCACCCGGGTCGACATTGCACAAAGCATTATGGGGGGGCGATGACAGGAAATGGTAAGTATTTGTGTACAATGCAATCAGTTGTTCGTTTAATCATGCACCTACTTATACATGGTTCTGCTTCCTCTCCGTGATCATTGAAGTTGTTGGAATTTGTTGTGTGCACCGGAAAGGAAAAACTCAGACAGAGAAACGACCAACAAACGGACACGAGGACGTGGAATGACAATGGAACCGTATGCATGAGAGAAACCACAGAACGATGTAGGCATGGATTGTGAAGGCTGCCGGGTGAAAGTGCCAAACGCACTGGTGAAGAATGGCAGGTAAACAGTGGAAAAAAAAACGGCCGGAAAAGGGCAGACTCGTGGGTGTGGATGTGCCGACACAGCATCAGGTACCCAACGGAGGTGTTCTCCACAGAAGAACTCGTTGAGGCAGTGTTACGCATTGTGCCATGGAAAGTGTCTTGTCGCAAATTCGAAATTAAGAAGTATGAAAGTGGCACCGAAATACTTCCCCGCATTTCCTCGAGATGGCAAGTAATAGGGGAGCAATGAGGGTGTGTCGGTAACAAATTGGAGAAAAAACCCTTCCTACAGCGCCATTGTCGGGTGTGCATGATAAGGGGAATTTGATCTTCATTCAACTGATTACAACGGATTGGATGCAGCAACAACTCAAGTAATTGGTTACAGATGTGTTGGGGTGAGAATACGTGAAAATTACACGCATGGGGAAAGAATGACCGGTATCTTTTTTGGTCATTTGTGACGTCGTGGAGTGACTTTTTGGTGGCATCCGTTAATTGGGGTTTGTGTAGTTTACTTATGTAACATAGCTAGGTAAAAGTGTGTTGGGCCTGCCTGTTAGGATGTGGTGAGGTGCGTTGTACCGTAGATCATGTTGTACTGTTGGTAGGAGGGCCTAATTCAGTCGAGACATTTGCAGTCCATCTGTTGTACAGGTACGGTGAGAAATAGGTAGTGTACTGTCTGCTGTACGGCTAGTAGTAATGATAACAACAACAAAAACAACAACAACGATAATAATATATGATGAGAGAACGAGAAAACGGAACCAATCTTCCGAAGATTGATTGCCGTAAGACTATCTTCTCATATTGGAATATTTCCCTTTGTTGGAAACACTTTCAAGCAAACCATTGACTCAGATCATTATAAATAACCCACAGAACTACGAGCCGGTGGGCTAACCATAAGCACTAAAATATTTTTTACGTGTACTACCAATATGCTCCGTTGAGCCTGATGATCTTCTTTGGGCAACTCTTGCCGTGCGGAGGCCGTCCTATCGGATTTTGGCCGAAACGCTTCTTTTGACAGTAATCAGCGAACTCGAAACAACAAGTCGATTGTGGTTGATGTTGACTTGGGGTGCAAACATACCCCAATGTATTTGGCCAGAAACAATTGGTCCAGTTGGGAATATACCCAACACCAATGTTGAGAGGCGGAGCCATCGATATTGGTGGAACACAAAGTTGAAGCGAATCCGGAACAGGCTGTGGAATTGGCGGGCAGGAGATTTTGTCTTCCGCTGCCGTCGGAGGCGCTCTACCCCTTTCATGGAGGAAAGTCGCACTCTCAACGGATCTAACTATCGTTTCCGATCGAAATGTTTTGCAAGAATCACATCGAGGCAACCAAAAAACAAAACTTTTGGAAACTACCGGTAGAAACAGGCCAGTTGCCAGTTACCAGTTACCAGTTCACGCCTTGAAGACAAGCTTAAAGTTACGAGCAAAAGCTGATGATGGCAACGAGATTGATATGGAGTCGTTCTCCATGGTTGTGAAACATTCATCGATTTTGAGCATCTTAACAAAACTCGCAGAAAATCCATAAGATACTTCCATGGCGAAATCGGATCACATCCAACTTTATCCATTTCACGCCTCTTGTTGACGGTGCTTGATCCTTCCACTTCTTCCGGTTTTGATTTGTCATATTCTTTCAACACTCGTCAAAAAGATTTTTCTCACCGTTATGGGTTATGGGAGTACCATACATCCAAATCCATTTTTTCACTGTCAAGATATTACTGACAATGAATGGACGGAAAGCTGCTGGTGAGCCAACTTCTCAGATGCGGAATCGATGGTAGCTGGAAGCTGGTAGTTGGTATAGCCTTAACTGTAAAATAGATTTTCTATTGTCGTTTTTGTCACCTTTGACGTTTGCTTGCAGTGTTCCGGAAGTCACGGACCGAGGTTCCTTTGTCGTGCCATCGAGAGAAGATATCGAAGATCGAATTACGACAGCAGTCAGGTCTCTTGTCTCTTGCTGTAAATGATGAGGAACAGTCTTGTCTGCCGTCTTGTCAGGCGGCCACAACGGAATCTGTATCATTGTCCTTTCGGACTGTCGTCTTGCGACCGCTGCTTCGCTTCGCTACGCTTCGCTACGCTTGCTTTGTTGTGCAGCGATGATACTTGCTCCCAAAACAATGTCTTCGTCGTTATTGTAGCTAAATGCGATAAACTGTAAGTTTCTTTCGGTAGGATGAGCGGCCACAATCGTCGTCATTCCAAAGAGAGATTGATCTCATTGTGTCAAACTTGTTTCGGTGCACCTTCAACCTTCTAACGTTGCTTGACGTTCGAACGTTGAAGGAAGAAAGGTATCTTACAGTTACGTGCACGACGTACCATAGAGTACGGTACGTTCAAAGTGGTACATCATCATCTATGAACATAATAATATAATGATACGAATCCATCAACATGACGTATGATCGCATGACACGCCGATGACGCCACAATTTTTAACTGTAAATTCTCACAGTCAGTCAACAGTCAGTGGATCCCGTAAAGAAGAAGCATCAACAACAAGAGTCAAGTAGTTGTCAAGCAGCACAGAAACCAGAAATCTCTCCTTACTCTCTAAACTCTCCACCATGAGCGATCGTAAAGATAAAGACAAAAGACAACACTAAACAACAACATGCAATGATTTCATCACAAGATTTGTCTACCAGAGTAGGTAATGATTGATGCGCATACAACAAATCGAGGCTACCAAAAAACAACACCGTTGGAAACTGGCTTAAGAGCAAAGGAGGAGGAGGAGGAGGATGGCAAAGAGATTGAGTGATCGAACTGAACGATCGGTGGCGCAACTGTAAAAGAAACAAAGAAACAAAGAAAAAAACGGATCGAGCAATCCACGACCAGTTTCATCTTCCGCGTCTCCCCGTATTGATTTGCTCGTCCAAAACGAATTGCCCACAGTTCTGGTAGCTAGCAATGAGGTTTCCACAACTCGATCGATTGATACAAATACTTCACAACCCTGTGGAACAACTCAATATCCGATGTCCCTTTGGCAGGCCGTGATACTACCGCCAAATTTCCTTCCGTCGCCATTCCCAAAGTCATTCAAATTGCAGACACTTCGACCGACCCTCGACCTTGAAATTTGTTCTTTCAAGCTGCTCCTCCAACATCATGGACAAGGCACCGATACGGATGCTCTCAACCTCGAAGAAAATGACCTTGCGCTGCATGAAATGTGGATGATTTCGGGGCACGATCCGACATGTTTTCCGTGTCAATGTACTACGTAGAATAGAAAATTGTGCATCCTGCCTCCAATCTGTTCTTTCAAGCTGCTCCTCCAACATCATTGTCAAGGCACCGATACGGATGCTCTCAACCTCGAAGAAGATGACCTCGCGCTGCATGAAATGTGGATGATTTCGGGGCACGATCCGCCAGTTGCCAGTTGCCAGTTCACGCCTTGAAGACAAGCTTACAGTTACGAGCAAAGGATGATGATGGCAAAGAGATTGAGTGATCGAACTGCACAACGGAACGATCGGTGGCGCAACTGCAAAAGAAATTCACGCCTTGAAGACAAGCTTAGAGTTACGAGCAAAGGATGATGATGGCAAAGAGATTGAGTGATCGAACTGCACAACGGAACGATCGGAGGCGCAACTGTAAATGAAGTTCATGCCTTGAAGACAAACTTACAGTTACGAGCAAAGGATGATGATGGCAAAGAGATAGAGTGATCGAACTGAACAACGGAACGATCGATCGCGCAACTTCGATCGGTGGCGCCACTGTAAAAGAAACAAAGAAAAAACAGATTGAAATGATCATCGCCCGTCACTTCTGGCCGTCCTAGAAAGGCTGTCTTGGTTGAAAAAGAATTGGAGCGATTGGAGAGAATGAACGCACGATGACAAAAGAAAAAGGCCAAGATTTCCGTGAAAGGAGGGGGGAACAAAGGGACCAGTCGACGTGTCGTGACCCTGCGCAAATGACAAAGCAGCTGATAGCCTCCATAACCACCTTTCATTTCAACTGTCAAAAGAGTAAAGTCAACTTCGAGATCGAAAATGATCATCCGTATGTTTTGTGGAGACTCCACAAGGTGAATGAAGTTTGTCCATGGATGGACGGCTGTTAACAGCACACAACAACAACAAGAGCAACAAGAACAACCAAAACGATTCTTTAATTCGGCTGGAATGGGTGGAATGGCAATGGATTTATCGGGTCGTCGATTGATACCGAAATTGTTGCGTTTGCCTATTCCAGGATCCGTACTGGTGCTCGACAAGGATACATTGCGAAAGAATCTCAATACTGCCGTTCTTCAAATGAGAAACAAGCAGTTTATGGGACGACACCCAACTACAACTAACTCCCTCGATCATGGCCAATCGTTTTGGAATGGTAGATGCTACCACCACCTATTTGATAGTTTTTCTTTGGAACGACTCCATATCCATGTCCCCTTGGCCGTCATACCACCGCCAAATTTAATTCAATCATGGCAATTTTTGTACGATTGCTCTTGTTGCAAGACGACTCTGGGTGACGGTTCTTGCAACTTCCATGTCTTCCGGTATTGATTTTCCGGCCGATACTATTTGCTACCACCCCCATTCGATTGTATTCCAACAACCCTGTGGAGTTCATCGTAACTTTGGAATGATTTTGTCATGATCGTGTCGGGATCCTTCCTTTTCTTGACATTAAAGACAAAACGGGGTCGGTCCTGTTGGAGTGTCCTCCCCAGTCGGATATTGCCATATTTGTGTGGATTGAAATGGAACGAAAATGTCGCCAATTGCGTGTTGTTGTACCATCCCACAGAAGCACAAGAGAAGATCCAAAATTATCTCATGATACGAAGGACACAAAAAAAGTATAGGAATTACCGTCGGACCTCGCAGCAACAGCAACAGCAACAAAATGGTCAACATGAACAACAGCAAGGAAGTACCCAAAATCCACCATCACGGCCTCCACTCTTACAATTCATTTCCGAGTTGGTAGTGACACCGAGCTTGACAACAACCAGAAGGACAAAAGTAACTGCAGCATGGACGACATTCCGGACAATGACTCAACAACAAGAACAACAACTGTAGAATGTGCCATTTGTTTTTGTGAATTGATGACAGGATCGGACCGGGTGGGTGTCTTACCGTTTGGACATGTATTTCATGTCGAACCATGCTTAAAGGGGTGGTCGGCACGACGCAACAACTCGTGTCCTACCTGTAGTACAACCAACGTTGCAACAGAACAGTTCGATCACAAAGGACACAACAACAAAAAGAAACATGACAACAATCCCAATCCTCACAAGGTACAACATGAAGGAAAAACAACAACAACAACAACAACAACAACAGTTCTAATGATACCGACGCTATTTGGGAACAACAACCAGATAGGTGATGTTGTTTTCATCGTTCAATCGCTCGCAAAAAGCACACCACCAATCGCCACACGACAATGGGGACATTTTATGCAACAGTTACTACAAATTCCAGCAGTCGGATTGTGTGTGATCGCAATCCGTATGGTGTGGCCGGATTACATACCTACCAATTCGAACATGGAACCAGAATTGAACGGGCCAAACAGCAACAACATCAGCAACAACAAAATACCTTGGCAAACGAAGGCATGGTTGGTACAACTGAGGACGGCCATACAATAACAACAACATCATCATCATCTCAGTTGCAAATCCAATGGATCGGGTTACGCCCCTCCCAAGAAGTCCAACAATTGAACTTACCAAAATCGACATTTCAACAATTGAGTCGATTGGACAAGAAACGACTCGAATACTTTTTAGATAGTGATCATAACTTTGGTCGACAAGGATGGGATCCACAACAAGCATCAACAACAAGAGTCAAGTTGTCACGCAGCACAGAAACCAGAAATCTCTCCTTACTGTAGACAATTTGAAAGATCTATTGTTTGTCGAAGTTTCGATGGAATTTCCACGAAGAGTGCTGTAAGAGATGCAAGAAGTTGCTTGCATCGTTTGGAGTGCCGAAATTGACAGTGAAATGATTTTAGAACAAAATGGGTAATACCAATCATACTAGTAGTCATAATGTAATGAAAATATGCTATTATTACTACCAGTAGGTACAGGTAGCTCGAGTGTTGTAGGTACGTGGTAAGTGGTGACGCATTGCTACGGTAGGTAGATGGAGTACGTAGGGAGTTTTTGTACGGCAGCTACCTCTAACTGCGGGTTGCTATGATACGACGTACGCCGGTAGCTCTGCCGTAGTATCATACATACCGGTAGGGATAGAAAGTATCATACGAGTACCGGCACGTTGTACCGTAGATCATGTTGTACTGTTGGTAGGAGGGCCTAATTCAGTCGAGACATTTGCAGTCCATCTGTTGTACGGTGAGAAATAGGTAGTGTACTGTACCTGGGTACAGGTACGGTAGTCTGCTGTACGGCTAGTAGTAGTGATAACAACAACAACAACAACAACAACAACAACGATATGATGAGAGAACGAGAAAACGGAACCAATCTTCCGAAGATTGATTGCCGTAAGACTATCTTCTCATATTGGAATATTTCCCTTTGTTGGAAACACTTTCAAGCAAACCATTGACTCAGATCATCATAAATAACCCACAGAATTACGAGCCGGTAGAAGGGATAACCATAAGCACTAAAATATTTTTTACGTGTACTACCAATATGCTCCGTTGAGCTTGATGATCTTCTTTGGCCAACTCTTGCCGTGCGGAGGCCGTCCTATCGGATTTTGGCCGAAACGCTTCTATTGACAGTAATCCGCGAACTCGAAACAACAAGTCGATTGTGGTTGATGTTGACTTGGGGTGCAAACATACCCCAATGTATTTGGCCAGAAACAATTGGTCCAGTTGGGAATATACCCAACACCAATATTGGGAGGCGGAGCCATCGATATGTTAGGGTTGGGTTAGGGTTGAATTCGTAACAGGCTGTGAAATTGGCGGGTAGGAGATTTTGTCTTCCGTCACCATCAGAGACGCTCTTGGTGGAACACAAAGTTGAAGCGAATCCGGAACAGGCTGTGGAATTGGCGGGCAGGAGATTTTTTCTTCCGCTGCCGTCGGAGGCGCTCTACCCCTTTCATTGAAGAAAGTCGCACTCTCAACGGATCTAACTATCGTTTCCGATCGAAATGTTTTGCAAGAATCACATCGAGGCAACCAAAAAACAAAACCGTTGGAAACTACCGGTAGAAACAGGCCAGTTGCCAGTTGCCAGTTGCCAGTTACCAGTTACCAGTTGCCAGTTGCCAGTTACCAGTTGCCAGTTACCAGTTCACGCCTTGAAGACAAGCTTACAGTTAAGATCAAAGGATGATGATGGCAAAGAGATTGAGTGATCGAACTGCACAACGGAACGATCGGTGGCGCAACTGTAAATGAAGTTCACGCCTTGAAGACAAGCTTACAGTTACGAGCAAAGGATGATGATGGCACAGAGATTGAGTGATCGAACTGCACAACGGATCGATCGGTGGCGCAACTGTAAATGAAGTTCACGCCTTGAAGACAAGCTTACAGTTACGAGCAAAGGATGATGATGGCACAGAGATTGAGTGATCGAACTGCACAACGGATCGATCGGTGGCGCAACTGTAAAAGAAGTTCACGTCTTGAAGACAAGCTTACAGTTACGAGCAAAGGATGATCATGGCAAAGAGATTTGTGATCGAAATGCACAACGGAATGATCGGTGGCGCAACTGTAAATGAAGTTCACGCCTTGAAGACAAGGTTACAGTTAAGAGCAAAGGATGATCATGGCAAAGAGATTGAGTGATCGAACTGAACAACGGAACGATCGGTGGCGCAACTTCGATCGGTGGCGCCATGTAAAAGAAACAAAGAAAAAACAGATTGAAAAGATCCTCGCCCGTCACTTCTGGCCGTCCTAGAAAGGCTGTCTTGGTTGAAAAAGAATTGGAGCGATTGGAGAGAATGGACGCACGATGACAAAAGAAAAAGGCCAAGATTTCCGTGAAAGGAGGGGGGAACAAAGGGACCAGTCGACGTGTCGTGACCCTGCGCAAATGACAAAGCAGCTGATAGCCTCCATAACCACCTTTCATTTCAACTGTCAAAAGAGTAAAATCTCCAGATACCACAACAATGTTGATGCAAAATGCCGTCGACATATCCGTCGACTACACACACAGAAGCAGGAAGTTCGTTACCGATATGCCAGTGAGCCAGTGAGGCTTCCAACGAAGAGGACGGCACCGGCTCTCCCATACTGTTGGCGATGACACCGTCTAAGAGTCCGTAAGCAACTTTGTTACCAGTGAAACTACTAACAGAGTTGACGACCTACTTCACGACCCTCCTTCGGCTGTACTCCCGTAAGGTCGTCCAAGACTCTGTCAGCAACCTCGTAGTGGCCGAAACTCCGATACAAGTGTCACTCATTTCCCTCTGGATCAAGCCGGAATAAAGTTGGCCGTGGCGCGAAGAAAGATTGAACCAAGAGGCAATACCGTGGGAAACGGTGGCGAAAAAGTCTCGGTCAAACGGTGAAAAGGAAGCGACTGGCAAAAACCGGAGGATGCGGAAGCTACAAGCACCTTCACAAAGAGTCTTGAAATATATTGAATTGGATGTAAAGTACCGAAACTGCAGAAGTTTTGAATCGATTTTGGCATTTTTTTGACCGACGTCGGATATGGCCCAATGGTTGTGAAACATCAATCGATTTGGACTGTGGCAACCTCGACCCTCCGAAAACAGTGAGAAAAAAGTCTCGGTCAAACGGTGAAAGGGAAGCGACTGGCAATACCGGAGGATGCGGAAGCTACAAGCACCTTCATAAAGAGTCTTGAAATGTATTGAATTGGATGTAAACTACCGAAACTGCAGAAGTTTTGAATCCATTTTGGCAGTCTTTTGCCCACATTTGATATGGAGTCGTTGTCCATGATTGTGAAACATTCATCGATTTGGATTGTGGAAACCTAGAGCCTTCGAACACGGTGGCAGAAAGTCTCGGGGAAGCAGTGGTAAGGAATCGACTGACAATAAAGGAGAAAACGGTTGCAAAAGTCTCCGTCAAAGGGTTGAATCGACTTTGGTGGTGGGGGTATGACCGACATCGCATATGAGGACGAGCATCTCAACAAAACTCGCAGAAAATCCATAAGATACTTCAATGGCGAAATCGGATCACATCCAACTTTATTCATTTCACGCCTCTTGTTTACGGTGCTTGATCCTTCCACTTCTTTCGGTTTTGATTTGTCATATTCCTTCAACACTCGTCAAAAAGATTTTTCTGACCGTTATGGGTTATGTGAGTACCATACATCCAAATCCATTTTTTCACTGTCAAGATATTACTGACAATGAATGGACGGAAAGCTGCTGGTGAGCCAACTTCCCAGATGCGGAATCGATGGTAGCTGGAAGCTGGTAGCTGGTAGTTGGTATAGCCTTAACTGTAAAATAGATTTTCTATTGTCGTTTTTGTCACCTTTGACGTTTGCTTGCAGTGTTCCGGAAGTCACGGACCGAGGTTCCTTTGTCGTGGCCATCGAGAGAAGATATCGAAGATCGAATTACGACAGCAGTCAGGTCTCTTGTCTCTTGCTGTAAATGTTGAGGAACAGTCTTGTCTGCCGTCTTGTCAGGCGGCCACAACGGAATCTGTATCATTGTCCTTTCGGACTGTCGTCTTGCGACCGCTGCTACGCTTCGCTTGCTTTGTTGTTCAGCGATGATACTTGCTCCCAAAACAATGTCTTCGTCGTTATTGTAGCTATTGTTGTTCAATGTGATAAACTTTAAGTTTCTTTCGGTATGAGCGGCCACAATCGTCGTCATTCCAAAGAGAGATTGATCTCATTGTGTCAAACGGTGCACCTTCAACCTTCTAACCTTGCTTGACGTTCGAACGTTAAAGGAAGAAAGGTATCTTAGAGTTACGTGCACGACGTACCATAGAGTACGGTACGTTCAAAGTGGTACATCATCATCTTCGAATCTATGAACATAATATATATGATACGAATCCATCAACATGGCGTATGATCGCATGACATGCCGATGACGCCACAATTTTGAACTGTAAATTCTCAGTCAACAGTCACTGGATCCAGTAAAGAAGAAGCATCAACAACAAGAGTCAAGTAGTTGTCAAGCAGCACAGAAACCAGAAATATCTCCTTACTCTCTAAACTCTCCACCATGAGCGATCGTAAAGATAAAGACAAAAGACACCACTAAACAACAACATGCAATGATTTCATCACAAGATTTGTCTACCAGAGTAGGTAATGATTGATGCGCATACAACAAATCGAGGCTACCAAAAAACAACACCGTTGGAAACTGGCTTAAGAGCAAAGGAGGAGGAGGATGGCAAAGAGATTGAGTGATCAAACTGAACGATCGGTGGCGCAACTGTAAAAGAAACAAAGAAACAAAGAAAAAAACGGATCGAGCAATCCACGACCAGTTTCATCTTCCGCGTCTCAGTTCTGGTAGCTAGCAATGAGGTTTCCACAACTCGATCGATTGATACAGATACTTCACAACCCTGTGGAACAACTCAATATCCGATGTCCCTTTGGCAGGCCGTGATACTACCGCCAAATTACCTTCCGTCGCCATTCCCAAAGTCATTCAAGTTGCAGACACTTCGACCGACCCTCGACCTTGAAATTTGTTCTTTCGAGCTGCTCCTCCAACATCATGGACAAGGCACCGATACGGATGCTCTCAACCTCGAAGAAAAAGACCTTGCGCTGCATGAAATGTGGATGATTTCGGGGCACGATCCGACATGTTTTCCGTGTCAATGTACTACGTAGAATAGAAAATTGTGCATCTTGCCTCCAATCTGTTCTTTCAAGCTGCTCCTTCAACATCATGGACAAGGCACCGATACGGATGCTCTCAACCTCGAAGAAAAAGACCTTGCGCAGCATGAAATGTCCCAACCAGTAGTGGCAATCTTTTTCAACATACGACTAAGTAACGTAGTAACCTTGTACTCGTTAAACAGTAAGAAAGTGCGAAAGTAAGTGTAACATTTCGATGAGGGGTAGGAACGCCTTAGCCAATGAGGGGTGGGAACACGTTCAACTTGCTACTTGAGTACTTGTACAGAAAGGGGGGGGAAAAATACCTCTACTTTCTATGATAGTGGTGTAAACAGTAATTTCAAATTTCGATCCCGCTGTCATTCTTGAAACGTGCTGCTACTACGTACTACTCCGGAGTACGTAGTACTGTATTACGGTAGTACGTACTTACGTAGTACCGTAGTATCTTACGGTTCCAACGACAGAGCGTGTCGTCACGTATTTTCAAGTTTTATGCATAATACAAACTTCGTTGTTATTCTTATTTTATTTATACACTACTCTATCTATGGAATATATCCTCGTTCAAGTTCTCGATTCCATTGAGATCTTGGTATTATAATATCGTGTCGGACCCTGCTTGAATCTAAATTGGCATTGAATAACGATAGGATCAACTGTTGTTGCAAGGTTACCATAGTAGTTTCTTTCCTTCGCCTTCGGATGATTTGCCAACACGACGACCACCATGGGCCATGGGGTGATTGATACCTTCCTCCAACAATAGGCTGCTGCTCTTGTTGGTTCATCCGCCGATGTCCCACCAGAGGTATTCCAGGAGGATTTCGGATGTGGATCCGTCGAAAACGGCGGTCAATTCGTCCCGGCCGAGCAAATCAATGCCAGAAGATGTGGAATTTACAATCTCCGTCACCAAGAGTCTTGAAGTGATTGCAATCGGGTGTACTTCGTATTTCATGAAATTACAAATCAATACCGGACGAGGAATCAGGAATCAGTGCCGGAAGATTTTGTGTAATATGATACAATCACCGTCACCAAGAGTCTCGAAGTGATTGGAATCGGGTATACTTCGTATTTCACAAAAATCGCCGAGATTGTGGCGATGGTATGTTTGCGAGGAGGATGTCGGATGTGGTCTTGAAGTGATTGGCACCTCTTCTTTTCTTCTTCCTCCTCCAGTACGTTTATACTTCAACCACTACCACAGCCAAGCAACAACAGGCAATTCTTCAAAATGAATGCATCCTCGCAAAGACAAGAATTACGGCATTCCACTTGTCAATGCAGCTTTTTCCATATTGTTTCAAATACGAAATACGATTCTTCGCTGATACAATACGGAAACGATGAATTCCAGTACAACCACTTCATGGTGTATTTTTTGTCTTGCGTTTGGCACAAATGTGGAAATGGTCCTTCGAGCCTGCCCTGGAGACACATTATATCAATCATCAATTGGCAGCCGATAATCAAGCCATTGCTCGCTTCGAGGAACCGTTATCAAGAGTTTGCAGCACCAATCGATCGTATGTCAAGCAAATATGTGATGGGAGTTGGAGGATGGGCAGTACAAACCAATGGTCATCTGGTGGCAACAATGAAATTCATCAGCCACTTTATCAAATTATCCTTACCCGTGCACACAGTCATCAGAATCTCCAGAACCAGACTCACTGGCCACCGACACAAAAACAAAGGTGTTAATCCTCCATGGGGTGGCACCTCCTCTACTGTCAATGTACCCGTCAGTGATCCTTAAGATTGGCACACTGGACCGTTTTGTCATGTCTACATTGCCGCATGCGAAAGTTTAGATAGACCATTGTCAAACCAAAGTCAAACCAGTCTTGCAGGCATTTCTCAGTGAAATTGAATCGACAGCCTCCAATACTGCGGCCAACCAACAGAGACAACAGGCAGGACATTCTGCCGATTATCTCATCGCGTACGTGCGCATCAACGGTGGAGCATCGACTGCCGACAAGTTACATCAAGGATTCCAGTCTATCGTCCGATGGAAACAGTGCCTCTCGACGAGGACTCTTCCAATGGTCTCGGAAGCGATGGACTGTACAAGCAGAAGTTGCCGAATATTATGATCATGATCGAAACGGCATCGTATTGTCGACGATACCGATCTTAAAAGAGTATTGAAATATTATCGAATTGATCAATGGTACAGCAACAACTTCGAGATCGAAAATGATCATCCGTATGTTTTGTGGAGACTCCACAAGGTGAATGAAGTTTGTCCATGGATGGACGGCTGTTAACAGCACACAACAACAACAAGATCAACAAGAACAACCAAAACGATTCTTTAATTCGGCTGCAATGGGTGGAATGGCAATGGATTTATCGGGTCATCGATTGTTGGTGACTACCAAGGATACCGAAATTGTTGCGTTTGCCTATTCCAGGATCCGTATTGGTGCTCGACAAGGATACATTGCGAAAGAATCTCAATACTGCCGTTCTTCAAATGAGAAACAAGCAGTTTATGGGACGACACCCAACTACAGCTAACTCCCTCGATCATGGCCAATCGTTTTGGAATGGTAGATGCTACCACCACCTTGCCTATTTGATTGTTTTTCTATGGAACGACTCCATATCCATGTCCCCTTGGCCGTCATACCACCGCCAAATTTAATTCAATCATGGCAATTTTTGTACGATTGCTCTTGTTGCAAGACGACTCTGGGTGACGGTTCTTGCAACTTCCATGTCTTCCGGTATTGATTTTCCGGCCGATACTATTGGCTACCACCCCCATTCGATTGTATTCCAACAACCCTGTGGAGTTCATCGTATTTTTGGAATGATTTTGTCATGATCGTGTCGGGATCGTTCCTTTTCTTGACATTAAAGACAAAACGGGGTCGGTCCTGTTGGAGTTTCCTCCCCAGTCGGATATTGCCATATTTGTGTGGATTGAAATGGAACGAAAATGTCGCCGATTACATGTTGTTGTACCATCCCACAGAAGCACAAGAGATAGGTGATGTTGTTTTCATCGTTCAATCGCTCGCAAAAAGCACACCACCAATCGCCACACGACAATGGGGACATTTTATGCAACAGTTACTACAAATTCCAGCAGTCGGATTGTGTGTGATTGCAATCCGTATGGTGTGGCCGTATTACATACCTACCAATTGGAACATGGAACCAGAATTGAACGGGCCAAACAGCAACAACATCAGCAACAACAAAATACCTTGGCAAACGAAGGCATGGTTGGTACAGCTGAGGACGGCCATACAATAACAACAACAACAACATCATCGTCTCAGTTGCAAATCCAATGGATCGGGTTACGCCCCTCCCAAGAAGTCCAACAATTGAACTTACCAAAATCGACATTTCAACAATTGAGTCGATTGGACAAGAAACGACTCGAATACTTTTTAGATAGTGATCATAACTTTGGTCGACAAGGATGGGATCCACAACAACGACGACTGGAACTTGGAGCAACGAAACAATTCAAAGTCGAATTGGAAGCACAACATTGGCTAGGGATGGATTATCTGTCCAATGTTGTCGTATCCATGATCCAAGCGCAGATAAAAGTACAACAACAGCAACAACAGCAACTATTGTTGTTTTGGGAGTTTTGGTCTTGGTGGATCATGCCTGTCAATGCAGCCATCATTTTTGGAGGGAGAGGATCGGAGGTGCCTTGAGTGGTCGTTTCACGACGACCCTAACGTAAATCGGCAGTATCTCATACAAGCTGGAATAGTTCTGCCTCGTTATCGCTATTGGATGATGATGATGATGATGATATCGGTGATTCCAAGAATTCAGGAATGATGCCCATACCTTTCTTTACCACAGCGGGTGTGGATCCGTCGAAAACGGTGGTCATTTCGTCTCGGTGGAGCAAATCAATGCCGGAAGAAGTGGAATGTACATTCATGGTCCCCATGAGTCTTGAAGTGATTGGAAATCGGATGTATTTCACAAAAATTGCGGAGATTGCATCGATCTTTGCGGCGGTTTGACTCTCCCAAAAGATTATCATATATGGATACTCTCCAGAACGGTTGGCAATGATGGATATGGAATCGTTCCACAGAAAACCAATCGAATTTCGGTAACATTTACCATCTTAATTGATTGGCAATAAGTCTTGGTCGATCAAATGAATACTGAAAACGTGGAAGCTACAATCATAGTAACGAATGAATGGAATCGGATGTATTGCATGGAAAATTGTAGAAATTTGATTCGATTTGGGCGGTGATATGACGGCCCGGAGTATATCGGATAATGGATCCCTCCAAAACGGTCGGCAATAAGTTTCGGCCGAAGCGTTGGGGTGAATGAAGATCAACGCCGAAAGATGTGGAAGGTACAATCATCGTTACCAAAAGTCTGTGAAAATGAATGGGATTGGAATGATGGTATGACTGGCAGGAGTATAATATCGAACATTAATCCATACAAAACATTGAGGAATACATACGTCTCGGCTGAGCAAATCGAATCAAATCAAATCAATACCTGAAGAAGTGCAATGCACAAGTATCGTCACTAAGAGTCTTGAAATGAATGGAATCGGATGTATTGCAGTGGTACTATACAACGGCGAAGGGGACATGCTGGACATGGAGTCATGTGTCGCAATCGTTCCATGGAAAGACAATGCTTGTTGTTTGAAACGTCGTTGAAACCTCGTCGACGAAGAGGTTGGAGGAAACGTATCTATCTGGGTCTTTGCGACGCTACAATCACAATGTTGTGTCGTAGGGGGCCAAACGCTGACAGACGTATTGCCGCAATAGTACAAAGCAAAAGTTCCGCCGAATATATCAAAATGTGTTCGAAAACGGCATGGCAATTGTCGTCGACGATAACCGATGTGTTATGAAAAGAGAGAGAGAGAGAGAGTACCTATTGACATATTAATACTATCGAATTGATCAATGGGGATCGTTCGTATTTCTGGAGACTGTTTTCGGGTGGCTTGGCTGTCTTATATTGTCAACGAACCCATGTCAAAAATATTTCCGTTGATTCATCCCTTCCCGTTGTCGACAAGACATGGCCACTTCCAACCACCGTACTATCGGATAATTTTGGAGACGGGAAAGACAAACGGATTATACATTGTTTTTGTTGCCTTTATTATTATAACATTTTGACGACAATGGAATGAAACGAAAATGAAAAAGGAGACGGATGTTTTTGGATTTCCGATGAATTTTTGTTCCCCGCTTGCTCATCTCAAGTGTCGAGGAGGCCTTACTTGCCGGGAACGATTCTACGCTTTCTCTTTACTACTACTACTACTACTACTGCTGCTGCTGCTGCTGTTGTCGTAACTATATTGGTATTGCTTTCTATTATGGCTCGGCACAGTCATCCTTTTCTCTAAATACGGTACATGCACCTTGACGATTCTTGAGAACGGTGGGCAAAATCCGTCTGTAGGCGAGAGAGAGAGGTTACGGGTGGTGGAGGGTGACGACAGACGTAGAAGCCATGTTCAAACAACCGTTGACCAACATTCGAATCAATGATGTTGTACTACCTACCGGTAGTATGTTGTGACCATTTCCAAGGGTTTGGAAAAATAATAATAATAATATTATGTCTTTAGCAAACTCCTTTCACGTATCATCATCATCATGATTGATGTTGAGGGACGGATGGGGACGGCCATAGCTCTACAAGCTATCGCTCAAGAAGTGCATAGAGAGACGGTCGATTGATGACGTTGGATGATGAGGAATAATAATAAAAACCCTCCTCCTCCTCCTCCTCAACATCAACATGACGTTTGAAAAGACTTTACTCGTGCTACTGTTAAGCCCACGCGACTTGCTCTCTTTTTCTTTCTCATTCCGTATTATTTAGATATAAATAATATAAATATATCTAATAATAATAGATTCGATTGCATCTTTTCATTTTTTTTATTTTTTGTTGTTGTTGTTGTTGTTGTCGTTGTTGTTGTCTCCATCTTCCATCATCATCATCTTCAAGATAGATCGACATATGTACTTACTGGTGTTACTTACAGTTGGATAGATAAGTAGGATCCTACCAAGAATCGTTGTCGTTGAAAAGTTTTAATAATAAAAATAAATAGAGAGACGGTCATTTTTGACTAGAGTAGAGTAGTGGAGGATGTGTGTGTGAGATGAAAAATGATGATCCCGTCCGGGAGAGAACTAGAGAAGAAAACGTTTGACATTTAATTTACTGTTACCTAAAAATGCCGGAACGATTCTGCGTGTTCTCTTTCCTACTACTACTTGTTCGTAGAATCAATCGTCAAGAAACTTTTTAAATATATATATATATATATAATATAGTATTGTCGTGGAATCATATATAATACACACTGTAATAAAATGATGTTTCGGCACAGTCATCTTCCTTTCTACTCGGAGTAATAACTCTCTCTCTCTTTATGCGTTACATCATGTTGTAGGTAGTCATACCAGCGGCATTACAACACAAGAGAAAGGCTGCATGATGATACGGTGGCATGCCTGCCCTGCAATGCCACCGTAGAGACAGAGAGAGCGCGAAGGAATGACATGGAACAACAACACACAGTGTACCGTACCTACCGGTACGGTAGTCTATCCACGGTAACGGTAGCTACCGTATGTACGGTACCGCCGTAGCTTCCTACCGTTAGGTAGTCTACCGTAGCTACCGGTAGTAAAAATTTTCCGGACATTTCGATGCATATATTTTATTAAAATAAGCAGCAAGACATTTTCATTTGTGTGCGTTAATGGTATTCCTCATCACTACTACGGTACTACTACCTAGGTACGTAGTACTGCTACTACGTACCAGCAACGAACAAAACACATGCAACAAGAACAACAGCAACAACAACGACAAAACAAATCACCCTCTCTCTCAGCTTCATCAAATGCCTACATCATCATACACAAACGGAGACACATATATTATTATATACCACCTCCTCTCTCTTTCCTCTTCATCCTTTTCCCCTTTATAGGTACATCTCTCTACTACGTACCTTGTACTACTGTTTCACGATTACCCGTACAGTACCTATACTACTACTGGACAAGGACACGTTCTGTTGTTGTTATTGTGGTTGTTGTTGTGCAATTCACTCACTCATTCGTAGTATTGAATTGGCCCTGCTACTGCTACTGCTACTGCTACTGCTGTTAGTGTGTCGTTCTTGTTCTTGTTGTTAGTTTGTGGCCTTCAAAACGAAGACAAGACAATAGTGACACAAAACTCCCCCCTCAAAACGGGTTGACAGACAGTTTGACTTGACTTGGCCTTGACTTGGACTTCATTTGTCCATAAAGTGGTGTGGGTGTGGGTCATTTTGTCAGTTGGGACAAGGGAAGAGTTTGACATTTCTTGTGGACAAAACAGACTGTTTTTATTTTGGTTTTGTCTCCTTGTGCTCTTTCACATTAGTAGTGGTAGCAGGAACACTATTACTGTTACTACTATTACTACTATCATCTCTCTTCTGGCGGAGAACATCACATAAAAAAACAAACACACCCTCTCTGTCTTCATACCACAAAAGAGAGAGAGAGAGAGAGAGAGAGAGAGAGGGCCTTATTTTTGTATACTTTGCTTGTGGTAGTCAGGCATTGGATTTATTCTATCGAACCATTTGATTTCATTTCATTTGATTCGTTTGGAAAGACAAGTCTATCCATTCCATCATGATGCAATCAGGTGGCGGAGGTGCCATGAATCCAGCACAGTTGGCTCGACTTCAACAGCAACTTGCTCAGTACGGTCAACAACAACAACAACAACCGCAACAGTCACAACAACAACAAGCCATGATGAATGCTGGTCTAAGCAATCCACAATTGCAACAAGCCTTTCTACAACAACAGCAGCAACAACAACAACTTCAACAACAAAATCAAGGAATGGCTACACTTGGAATGCCTGGTAATAGAAGATCGTCACAGCAACTTGCGGGAATGGGAAGTAATGCCGCCCTTGCCATGATGCAACAACAACAACAACAAGGTGGTGGAAACTCACAAATGTCCAATGCCAACATGTCATCCTATTGGAATGCTCTACAACAACAACAACAAAATCAAGGTCCCGGAAATGGAGTTTCAAGTGCCATGGATGCATCCAATGCAAGTAGTGCTCAACTAGCGGCTCTTGCCGGTATGACAATGCCAGGTGTATCCTCCAACAACCCTGTTGTTGGTCTTAGTTTGCAACAACAACAGAATAATGCAATGTTATTGGGACAACGGAGTCAATCACAGGGACAACAGCATCCATCGGCTATTGCTGCTGCTGCTTCCGGTGGTGGTGGTCTCTCTGCCATGGCTGGTTTGGGTGGTTTACAACAACAGCAACAACAAGGAAACACTATGGGACTTGCTGGAAACCAAGGAGTTGGTGGTGGAGGCATGCCAGGTCTTGGCCAGACCAATGATGCTACCATCTTGCAACAACAGATTGCACAATTACAACGACAATTACAGCAGCAGCAACAACAGCAGCAGCAGCAGCAGCAACAGCAACAAATCCCAATGGGAATGCAAGGTATGAATCGAATGGCATCTCCTTCCTCTACTGGAAACTTTCAACAACAACAACAACAACATGGCCATCCTTTATTTCAACAAATGTCACAACTATCGGGGGGAATGATGATGGGTCAAGATGGAGGAATGGGTCAACAACAAAATGAACCATTCAGTCTCATGATGCAAGCTGGTGGTGGCCAGAACAACCAATCAAATCCAATGATGAACACCAACCTAGGAGGAAGTCAAGGAAGCGGTGGGAGGTCACTGACAGAACGAGAAATACTCATGCAACAACAACAGCAGCAGCAGCAACAACAACAATTACTTCTTGGATCTGGAATGTCTCAAAATCTCCAACAGCAAAACCCACATGCCGATTTGATTGGTCGAAGGTCCCAAGATCTGCAACAACAACTTGGTGGATCCATGAATTCTCAACATAATGCTGTTGGTGTACCTGCTGTTGTTGGAATGAATACTGCATCCCATTTGGACCTGGATGGATCCATCGGATCACATAGATCCAATCGTAACACCATGAGTGGTAGTAACAATTTAGGGGACAACAGCAGCAGCAACAACAACAGCAAAGGCATTATGGAAGATCCACCCAATAAATCCTTTTTGGATGGGAGCTTTGCTGGTGGGTGGCAATCCAATGCTGACTTACCCGACCGTCGACGAATCATCTTTTCCATTTTGGAAGTTATACGGCAAATGAGACCCGATACCAACAAAATTTCCCAAAAGTGAGTAACCAAAAAAATTTGTGATACGTGTCGGTGTTTCACTCTATCTCTCTGTCTCTCTCTCTGTTTTGTTTCCTAACACCTGCATTTTGTTTTTTTATTGTTTGTTTGAATGTTTTATGTTTGTTTTTATTGTTTATTTGGTTGTGGTCTAAAGCAGGCTGCCTCATATGGCCAAGAGCCTAGAAGAACATTTGTACCGCTCGGCACAAAGCAAGGAAGAATATTTGGATCAGTCCACATTGAAGAAACGACTGCAATTGATAGCCCATGGATTGGAAATGCATCGGTCATCATCATCCTCATCTACATCGGATCCCTCCAACAATCACATGCAAGGGATGTCATCTGAAAACCAACAACAACTCCAACAGTTTCTTCAAATGCAACAAAGTAGTAACCAGAGCAACAGCAGTAACAGTATGCAAGGGGGACAACAACAACAACAGGGAGGAGGTAGTATGAGTGGTATGATGGGTGGAGGTGATAATGGGATGAACCAGGGCAACAACAACAGTAACAATCCAATGGAACTGTTGCAAGGTCTTGGAGGTGGGTTTGGAAGCAGTAACAGCAGCAACAACGAAACAGATGATCGGATTGCAGCACAAAAGAAAAAAGTCATTCGGCAACAGCAGCAGAGACTCTTGCTTCTGCGACATGCCTCCAAATGCAAAATGGGGCTCAACTGTACCACAAAATTCTGTTCCCAAATGACCATTCTGTGGAAACACATGAAGAAATGCCGTGACAAGAACTGTAAGACATCTCACTGTCTCAGTAGTCGGTGTGTATTGAACCATTATCGTATCTGCAAGAGTCAAGGAAGGACTGCAACATGTGAGGTGTGCGGACCTGTCATGGACCAGATCAAGCGACAGGATGCAAGTGAGGGAATGGATAGCAGCATGGATCCGTTGGCGGCAAAGCCAGATCCAGAACTTCCGTCTGGGATGGCACCAGAACGGCAGCTGTCCGTATTTGGACAGGATACACAACAGAATGCTCAAATGGCTCAGCAACAGGTTATGCAACAACTCTACCAGCAGCAACAGAATGCTATCCAACAGCAGGGTGGTCCATTCACAGTCAATGCCATGACTGTTGGTTCTGGTGGAAATTTACAAGGTCTATCCATGCAAGGTCATGATGATCTCTCTGGCTCTCAACATACCTCGAGTTCCAACAATGACCCACAGCAGATGCAACAGCTGCAAAATGCACAGCAAAAACTTCATCAACAGCAACAGGTGTTGAAACAGCTACAAAAGCAGCAAGCGCAACTGTTGGAACAACAGAGACAACTTCAAGAACAACAACAACAGGGTCATCAAGGGCAACAACTTCAACAACAGCATGCATTGTTACAGCAACTTCAACGTCGATGCCAGCAACAACAAGCCCTCATTCAGCAAGAACTTATTGTGACAATGAAAGGCATACAGCAGCAGCAGCAACAACAACAACAAAACCAACAACAACAAATGCTTGCCCAAGCCTCTGTTTTTGGTGGTGGACAAGTAATGGGGAATAGCAGTCAACATTCCCACCACTCACAGCACTCCCATCACAGTCATGAATCTCAACAGAACCAAGTCCAAGGAATGATGGGTCAGTCTATGCAAGATCAGAACCCAATGATTTCCCTCCAACAACAACAGCAACAGCAGCAGCAACAGTCTATTCATCACAATCACAACCAAAATGATTTGTCCATGAGTCACATGCAGCAGCAGCAGCAGATTCAATCTCAGCAACATGCAAATCAAATGCAGAATCATTTGAATGATGATGACGACGATGACGATATACGGAATACCTTGGACACTCCGCTCGATGACGATGACGATGATGATGGTCCTGATATAAGCCATGATTTGGATGACTCCCTCAGTGATGATAATAAGCAAGATTTGTCGAAATCAAAGGGAGTGTCGTCGTCGGTTGTTCTTGGGCCTAAAATTTTGGATGACACAGTTTCTGATTCACAGTCGGTGACAGAGCTCAATGATGATCTAGGTGACGGCGGAGCAGTTCCAACGGTTAATGATGATGATGACGAGGATGACAATAATGACAATGAAGCCTCTGCAGAGCCTATTCCATCTGGGGAAGGTGGGTTAAAACCTTTGGATGACAATAGTAACAGAAGTTCTGGATCAAAGACAAAGAATAATACCAACAACAACAACAATTCATCGGATTTGGTTTCTGATTCTCCTCCACCGGTTAGGGCAGCAGCAGGAACTGGTCCTCGAGGGAGAACTGGCAAGGGTAAGAGACTACGAGAAATTGCAGATGACTTGATGCCCGGTCCCGGAGCTGCCACCACAATGGAAGTGGATGGGTCCAGAAAACGAACCGCCAATGAGATGGGCGGTGGTGACGAAGGAGGAGGAGTAGGAGGAAGTTTGTTAGGGTTGTCATCCAAACTGCAAAAGACGGACGGTCCGTTGCCAGATACAGAAAAAAGTGGTGGTGGTGGTGGTGGACAATCTGGACAAGGCAACAAGGATGGAGAGGCCCAACCAACATCATTGTCATCCTCTGCATTGGCGTCGTCGTCCATGCCCAAGGGAGACGTGGAACAGCATCTTTTGATGCTACACAAGGGTTTACATTTGACGTCTCGAACGATCACACACAAATGTTTACCGATTGTCCAACAGTTGATCGATGATCCGTACGGGTGGGTGTTTCGAGATGCTGTCGATCCGGTCGTGTTTGGTCTACCCGATTACTTTGAGGTTGTCAAGAATCCGATGCATTTGTTGTTGGTGAAGAAAAAGTTGGAAAATGCCGTTTATACCGACATGGCATCGTTCGAACGGGACGTGAAACTCGTCTTTGAAAATGCTATACTGTACAACGGCGAAGACAGCGAGGTTGGGACGTTGGCAAAGACGATGATGGGTGTGTTTGAAAAGGAATACAAAAAAGTCTGCGAAGGTATGTAATAAAATATATGAAAATGAAATAATTGACTGTGTGGTTAGAAAAGAAGAAAGAAAAGAAGAAGAAGAAGAAGAAATGAGTATAATATATATATTATAATACACCTTCCGCTGTAAAAATAAGAAGAGAATTATTATTATATAATAATAATATCTGCGTAGTTACAATGACGACAACAACAACAAACAACGACAATCAAACCCAAAACAAGATGATGTATTTTCACACTCACTCACTCTCTACACTATTTAGCTACTGGTAGTCTAGCTACGGTACCGGTAGAGCTAGTAATTAGTTACTGTGACTTACAGTTAATTACTTCGAGTAGTTAGTTACGGTATCTGTTAGTTTTTTCTGTTAGGGTTGGATACTCTAGCTAGAGCTAGTAGTTAGTTACTGTTAGTTAGTTACTTCGTAGTTAATTACGAATAGTAGTTATAATAGTTACTGTTAGTTAGTTTGTTCTGAATAATAATAATAATAAGGGGTAATTGCTATGTCGACACCGTGCCACTATTATCTCGACACGGGCATTATTATCTCGACACCGTGCCACTATTATCTCGACACCATAAATCCCCTTATTTCGACACCATGTAAGTCATTATTTTGACACCGAAAAAACCCGTCTTGTTATTTCGACACTGAAAAAAATCCACTTTTTTATTTCGACACCGTGGCCACTGTTATCTCGACACCATCCTTATTACCTTTTTACTACATCCACACCGTAGCACTACTACTGTTACTACGTTTATACCACAGAGTAGTTACCAAAACTGTTCCCGCCACTACAACTGTTACTGCTACTACCACCAATCCTGGTACTACTATTGAACACAGTAATACTGAAATCTTACTATAGTAGTGATAGTTATGTATTGTTCAAGAAAGGTCAAGCTCAGCTGGATGTTGTTTCTCAAGTTGCTCTCTTGCCACACGTGTTTTAACGTTGTGGCCTCTCTTCTTGCATCTGCTACAAACAATGGGTGATTTGTCTGGATCAGGGGCGAAACGAGATTGTTTCCTGATCCTTTTTCCTTGGTCGTCCACTTGACCTTTTTGTGCGATTTTGGTGGCAATGTAACTCCATCCTGGTCCAATATATCCAAAGAAACAGGAACAATGTTTTCCTTCAAAAGTTCGTTAACCGTTTCGTACTTGTAGTGTTCACTGACATGATTGTCCATGATATATTGAAGTGTTTGCGTCTCAAACAGCCTGTAGTAGGCAACTGCATCAATGCAGGGAACTCCATGCTCCTGCCACTTTCCACATTCACATGTCTGCTCCCTCACATCCAACAATCGATTTGTCTCGAGCTGAGACGCTCCCCTCGATAGAGGGAAAACATCGAACTGGCTACCACCCTTCACAACCTCCCTCACTTGGAAGTTAGAACAATTTTTCCATCTACGTTCAAGAATTCCTGCAAACCTTGTCCACAACACCCTCCCTTCCATAGTCATCCTCCTGAAGGCTGCAGATCCTGTTCATCATTGTTCTGAGAATGTTGTTGGTACACTCTAGCCAGCTCCCAGTTCTTGCCTCTCCAACCATTGAGTTTGCAGACTCTGACATGTTTGTTGTCACAATGCCAAACCTGGGTGGAAGGGTTGGGTCGTCCACCCAAGCAGTGCTCCTCCACTGATTGGCGGTAATGCCCTCCACACCACATCCAACCCCTTGAGGAGTTGGAGGACACATCCAAATGCAAACAAACCACAGTCAAATCCGTTCTGTTGCAAGGGACACGATCTGTAGACAGCCTTCTCCACAATGTGGTCAGGGTTGGCAAGCAGCCCTTCACAATTGGGGTTCCCAAACAAACAAAAGTTTGCAATGAATTAATGAAATGGTCGGAGGTACTTCGCAGGAGGAGAATTACGGTGTACCGAATTGTTGCGGCGGCCACCTTTGAACAAGGAGTCGTTATACAGAAACTTCGTGAAAGATGTAAGGTGATCGAAGATCGAAGACAAATCTTCACGACAACAAAATGGTGGTCAATGCAGAAGGGAGAGACGAACTCAAATTTGTTGTCGTTGTATTGAGAACACCTCTTCCGAATATTCTCTACACTATTTTTGCGACGTTGGGATCAGAAGGAGCAGCAGCTATCTTCGCTTTGACGTGATGAAAGAAACGTAGGGAGTTGGCAGAACCCACAAGTGTGGTGTCTTGCAAGTCAGTTGGCTGTAGTGACCGTTGTAGGAGATAATCCACCAAAGCAGTGGACAGGTGGTTGTCACCTGATAAGGGTGCAACTGCGTCATCAATCATCCACAAGAAGAGCCCGATGATCACGAAAAAGATCTTCTGCAATCCAGAGCAGGCCATTGGGTTTAGCACCAACCAAAGGTTTTGTACGGCGTCTCAACATTGTCGACAGACGGCTGGCTGCGGCGATGGAGTGTTACAGTGCCTGCAGTCGGGAGCAGTGGCTGAAATCCGCCTGTAATCACCGGCGGTAACTGCAACACGACGAGAGAGTAGTTGCAACACGATACAAGCGGTGTTTTGGTGTCGAAAAGATAGTTAACTGTAAGAGGTAAAGAGGTTTTTACGGTGTCGAAACAAAAGATAGGTTTTTTACGGTGTTGAAGTAACAAGAGACGGTGTCGAAGTAATAACAAGAGAGGGGTATTTTCGGTGTCGAGGGTTTTTTTCGGTGTCAATAATATTATTATCATAGTGGCTCACTGTTCAGTGTCGAGACAACATTTTGCACCGTTATGTGGAGAAAACCCTCATAAGGCCTAATAAGGGAGAAGTGCCCGTGTCGACATCATGCTTCGGTGTCGACATCCCGAATTTTTTTGGGAGCGATTTTAGAAGGAAAACGACAAAGGAACTGCAATAGACTCGAAATCCGCGCTAAAAAATACTTGGTACATAGAATAATTATTTCGCATGGATCATTCGAAAAAAGGTAACTGATGTTATTCGGTCGCGCGTGCCGGATGTTTTTTTAGGGTAATAAAAAAGAATGGTGTGAAATCTTAGCTACTCCGTTTACCGTGTACGACGTGTACCAAACAAATGAAACGAAACGAATTGAAAGTCTCACAATTAATTTATTATTTGTTCTATTTTTCATTTTTCACGTTGCACATTGCATTGCTGTCGTCCAACAGCCAGTAACTTAAAGTTACACCGATTACAATCATCATAACAGTAAGTAATAGAGAAGTAACTGAAATGGTCTTTGGAGAGAAAGAGAGAAGCAGCAATCTGAAAGTGAAAGTGCTACCGGTAGACGACTGAAAACGGTCAGCATGAAGAAGCGCGAGGCAGTGAGAACGATGGCAAATACGTAGTAGTAGCAAACAAACAATTTTGACCCTTCTCACCTCTCTGTAACATCATTCTCACCATTCTTACCATTCTCTTTCATCTCTCTTGCCCTCCTCACTCTCATATCAACATCAACATCATTGAATTTGCGTTTGTGTTGTTGTTGTTGTAGCTACTCATCCCTTGCTACTATTACAATGTCATCTCGTAACAGTAAGAAAACTTTTCCACAACGCAAGATGTCAAGTTCGGCGGCTGCAACAACTATTCCGTTCCGTTGTTGTATGATTTGTCAAGGTGACGCAACAACAGCAGCAGCAACAGCAGTAGCGCCTGCTTCGGTCCTTCTACCAGCCCAAACGACTCATCCCAAAATCGATTGGTCGAGAACTGTGGGTGAAGCTATTGAAGCTGACCCCTTTTTGATCGAAAAGCAACCGATGGGCATAAATGGAAATAACCAAGAACTTCATGAGGATGATGTCCCATTGGTGGTTGCAAATCTCCAAAAAAACACAAGGACTCCATATTTCTCATTTAAAAGTAGACTGACGGGTAAAAGAGCCAGAATTAGACGGGAACTTTTTGCAGTCAGCGTGGACGCAAACGATGTTGCTGGGCTGGTGGTCGCTTCGACTGGGAAGCTTTTCGTACCAGTCGGACCAAAGTCGGACTGCTTTCTCTTGGGAAAGATCGCGGAAATGCTCAAGAACTATTCATACGATAATCATCCGGAACTGCGACTTTGGCTTTCGGCAAAACTTAGTTTTGATTTTGCCATTCCGAAGATCCAAGATCGAGTCATCGATCTATTGGATCGAGCCCCATCTATCTTGGATGGTATGGTCGATGGCACCTTTGCCTCAATGGAGGCGGTGCATGCTATGAAGGGAAACTTCCCACATGTAGCTGCTGCAGCAACAATTCATCCAGCCAACAAAGTAGACACGCATCGATTGGATGGTTTCTGAAATTACATTCTTCCCCGCGTTGGCAAAATTCGTCTGCCAATGTTTTGGCATGGCGTGTAGGTACACTCGACACATTTCGTTGGGTGTGAGACCTGCTGAATCATCCGGGGCTCCAGGAATGAGTTTGACATACTCATTAGCCATCTCAAGGAGGGTTGCAAATTCTTTAGGAGACATGGTGCTTGGTTTCTTGAGACCTGTACGTAGATATAACATTTGATCTTCATAGTCGACCGTTTCTTCAAAGAACTTTGCTACACGGAAACGCAGATGAGGCGGTTACCGGTCGACAATTGATTTGAAGTCGTGCATATATGACGTAAATACATGAGACAAACCGTGGGGTCGTTGACTAACAAGTCGATGGGTGGTTGGGAATGCGTACAAAGCAAGAGCGTGTATCGTTTTCGCCGGGAAGATGCCAGGATCGTTCTACCCGCAATGGAACATTGAAACGTTTGTGTGCGAAGAACCAAAATCAGCGGTGCACCCTAACGGATCAATCGGCGATGCACCAATACTAAGGTTCAGAATACAAGCTCCTGGAGTGGTATCACTTCAATGTTTTAGCATAATTTTAGAAATCGAATAAAACAGCTTAACATCTGTAAACCCTCACGCTACCTCTGCGCAAATGAAACATCAAATATGGAACCGTCACCACCGACGAAGACGACGATGATGACAAACATGGGACTGACCCACCACCGATGCAAACATCCAAACGAGTGACAAAGACGTCGCTTCAGGTTAAAATTCCAGGACCGGACACGTCAATGCGTACTATGTCAACCTTTGCATGCTCCCCAGCGTTGGCAACGGCGGGTTTAATCAACTTCGAGACCAAAGAAGGACAAAGCTTGTATCGTACTGCAGTGGAGAAATTACCTTCCCAGTTCTCCCTCAAGAACCCAAACGTGAATCTCCTCATCAACCAGCTCCGAATCCGCGTCCGACGCGAAGGGTGGGGAAGTATAGTCCTTATCCACACCGACAAGGGACCGATCAACATCTTGGAACACCCTCACTTGGTGACACTGAAACAAGTACAGAAGCACGTCAGTCGTTTCGCAACCACCGAAACGAGATCAAGACAGAACGATGCTATGCTTTTTGGGTGTCTGGTCAGTTCGCTTGATGACCATACTCTCACGATCATGTCCAGCATGCGAGCTCATGAATTCAGGAACCATGAAGATCTCTTTTCGGAGCCACACGAATCCGGAGTCACCTACTACAAGCTACTGTTGGATCGTGCCGAGTACAACTCACAAGCAGTTGTAGCTAACCTTCAGGTCGAACTGTCCCAGCTCCATCTTGTCATCGGAAGCCATTTCCGGCACGACATCCCCTCATTTCATCGACACGTCGAAGCACTGCTCCAGCAGTTGACTTCTCGGCGCATCCCTTTCAGTCATGTGAAATCACATTTGATTCGTGCCTATGACACCGTCCCGTCGCAAAAGTTCACAAACATGATCGATCATCTATCCTCTAAACGCAAGTTTGCCAAGATGGACGTGTTTGAGTTCATGTTACAAGCCGAAGCCAAGTACAAAGAGCTAGTAGCCCTCGGAACGTGGAACAAACAGGATAAAGTCATCATGGCTTTACAAGCAGACATTGCTAGTCTCCGCCAGCAACATACCAGTGTCCCGTACGACTCAAACAACACTCCATCCGTGTCGACCACCACAGTTTCTCAACAAACCAAGGGGCGCAATGGACGGAAGTACGGCCCTGACGGACGACCTGTCTTCAAAGACACACAGCAATGGCGCTATCAACCACCAGCGAAGGGGGCAGCACACGTCCAGCGCATCAACGATAAGGATTACTCCTGGTGTGCGAAACATGGTTACTGGGTCATTGGGACCGACCATACGACCGTCACCTGCAGGAAAAAGGGCCCTGATTTCTCCTTCGACAGCACCCTTACTGCCTCTGGCACATCGTCCCTCTCCGCCGCGGTCACCATCGCTGAGGCATTACCTTCCGTTTCGGCACCACAAGAATGACTCCCGGCAGGGACCAGGAGCCGTCCACCAGCGCTCCCATGGCGGTCCCGCATGAGTCTTCTCTGGAGATGGTTTGTCAACCTCCTTTGCTTTCTTGGCGCATCGTCAGCCAATCTCCCATGTTCGCCGTACGCCTTATTTGCATCTCCTGCCTTTGCTCTGTCCTCCACCGGATCACCCGAGACAGCCCGGGCTGCACGAGAAGTGATCTTTGACCTCGACTCTGCGCAGCTTGGACTTGACACTTTGGCTTCAGCCAGCTTGACTCCCTCACCTGCGGACTTCATCGATACACCTGTCCCGTGCAACGTTCCCTTCCGTGGGCTCGGCAACGGGTCTGCAACGCTTCGAGGAACAGTTGCCTGGCACGTGGCTGATGATGACGGGGTCACTCGCCGGCTGCTTATCCCTAACACCTACTATATTCCAGGGTTACCCCTTCGTATTCTTTCGCCCCAACATTTAGCACAGGAACTGCGGCCACATGAGACGCATCCGGACGGGACATATCTCACATGCTACTCAGATCGGATCCAGCTTACATGGCTCGACAGACGATTCCTTCTTACAGTTCCACTGAATGACGCCAACGTCGGTATCGTTCGTACGGTCCCGTCATACGCGGGAGCTCTCTCCAGCGACGAACACAACCTTGCGTTTCCGACCTTATTCCACCGTAACAACGAGAGGGAGGACATACTGCGAGACGTCGACCACATGGCTAAACACCTCCTTCAATGTCACTCCTGTGACGCAAATGAGGGAGCCTCCCTGTCTCAAAATGAGGGAGCCTCCACGTCTCAAAATGAGGGAGCCTCCAAGTCACAAAATGAGGGAGCCTGCGAATCCGAAGACACGATCCTCTCGCAACTCTTTGATATTGATCTATTATCAACCGAAGCAGCCACCCCTACACAACAGCTCCTCTATTGGCACCACCGACTCAATCACCGCAGCTTTTCCTTACTAAAGTCAATGGCCAACGAAGGGAAACTTCCAAGACACCTTGCGTCCGCGGATCACCCGAGATGTGCAGCATGCGAGATGGCAACTGCTCACCGAAAACCATGGAGAAATAGACGAGCCCCATCTGGACTCCGGAAAGCAAAACAACCAGGACAGTGCATATCCGTTGACCAACTGAAATCACCAATCCCTGGACTCATGGGACAAATGAAAGGCATACCGACAACGAAACGATTCAACTACGCAACAGTGTTCGTGGACCACTACAGTGACATGTCATACCTTGTGCTCCAGGAGACTGATACCGCAGACGAGACATTGGCTGCCAAACATTCGTTTGAAGCATTTGCGAGAACACATGCAATCCGAATCCAACATTACCATGCAGACAATGGACGTTTTGCGGAAAACCTATGGACTGACGACATCCAAAAACAAGGACAGACCATGTCATACTGTGGAGTATCGGCACACTGGCAGAATGGTATAGCCGAAAAACGAATCAAAGACCTACAGGATCTGGCCAGAACCCAGCTTATCCACGCCAAGATCAGATGGCCTGGAGTCATCGATGCACGTCTGTGGCCATATGCTCTAACCACAGCAAACGACGTCTACAATCAAACCGGATCGGTACAAAAGAAAACTCCAAAGGTGCCTATTCAACTATTCACGGACTCTGATCACCAACAACCCAAGTCGGACTTCCACACCTTTGGATGCCCAGTGTTTGTGCTTGAGTCAGACCTACAAGACGGAAAGAAAATAAGCAAATGGGAAGGGCGCGCAAGACTAGGAGTCAATCTAGGACCATCACCTGTACATGCAACCAACGTCTCCTTGGTATTGAACCTTGAAACCGGTCTTGTATCGCCTCAATACCATATTGTCCATGACGATACCTTCGAAACACTAAGTCAAATGCAACCAGTGAAGTCTAACTGGAAAAGACAATGTCACTTCACAGACGAGCCATATGACCCCAGCATATATCGGACAGCAGACGAAGGCGAGACAGCAACCCCAAGAGCGTCGACTGTGCACGGGCATCCAAACGTGAGCATTCAAGATCCAAGTGTAATAGTCACGAGTAAGGGACGAACATCCAAACCACCAGATTGGCATCGAAACTTCACGGCCCTACCCGCACAAATTGATCCTCTCGAACAACACAAATACAAGGAGACTGACCAGCTAAGAGAACTGGAGGATCCAATAGTGTTTGCTGCGTCGACTAACCCAGACATCATGTACAGACATGAAGCCATGAAAGAACCCGACGCGCCACAATTCAGAGAAGCGATGGTGAAAGAAGTCATAGACCACTTGAAGAACCGACATTTCGTTGTCATTCCTCGTTCGCAAGTGCCAAAGGACGAGGAAACCATGCCGGCAGTATGGGCAATGAGGAGGAAGCGACGTATCGATACTCGAGAAGTGTACAAGTGGAAAGCACGACTTAATATCGGTGGACATAAAATGGTGAAAGGGAAGCACTATGACGAGACGTATGCACCAACATTGTCTTGGGCAACGATACGAACATGGCTGACACTGGCGGCGTGCAATGGATGGCACACTCGACAGCTCGACTTCGTATTAGCTTACCCACAAGCTGACATTCCACGACCAACATATATGGAACTGCCAGATGGAATTGAAATTGAAGGTGCAAGTAAGGAGACACACTGTCTCAGAGTACTCAAAAACATCTACGGAGGCAAAGATGCCGGACGAACATGGTACGAATACCTCAAGAACAGATTGGTAGATCCAGCCAAACTCGGATTCACTCAATCAAAGATAGACGATTGTGTATTCTATCGAGGATCAACTGTCTTGCTAGTTTACACTGATGATTGCATCATCATTGACAAGGAATCCCAACACAATATTGACACCCTATTCAAGGAACTGTCGCAACATTTCAATGTCGAAGATGAAGGACAGCTCAGCGATTATCTTGGTGTGCAAATAAGTATGCCTGAACAAGGGAAGTACCAGTTCACGCAGCCCCAACTCATCGACAGTATACTCGAGGACTTAGCACTATGGCCACAAGAACACAAGCTAGCACCGACGAGGCCAAAGGATACACCAGCTGTACCGAACTCTATCCTAGGACCGGACCTTGAAGGTGAGACATTCCAAGGCAACTGGAATTACAATAGCGTGATTGGCAAGTTGAATTTCCTCGAGAAGTGCACACGACCGGACATATCCTATGCAGTACATCAGTGTGCCAGGTACATGGCAGAGCCAAAACAATCACATGCCGAAGCAGTGAAACGTATAGGCCGTTATTTATTAGGAACCAGAGAAGAAGGGATCAGCATCACGCCTGAAATGTCCAAGGGTCTCGAATGTTACGTCGATTCAGATTTCTGCGGTAATTGGGATCCAAACATAGCAGAGAACGAGCCGATGACCTCGAAATCCAGGTACGGGTACATCGTAAAGCTGCACGGCATGCCGGTGTACTGGGCGTCAAAATTACACACTATTATCACATTGTCGACAGCCGAGAGCGAGTATATAGCCCTGTCACATGCTGCAAGGTATGTACGAGGAATAGTGTATCTATTACAAGAAATCAACGATAGATATCACAGATTACAACCCGAAACACAAGTAAAGTGTCGACTATTCGAGGACAATTCAGCAGCCTACGAAATGGCAAAAGTACCCAAGATGAGGCCTCGAACAAGACACATTAATGTAGCGTATCATCACTTTCGCGGCGAAGTGGCAAATGGACGGCTAATACCGTGTGAATGTGCAACACAAGATATGGAAGCAGACATTTTCACTAAAGCTACAGGAAAGGAAACGCTACAGACACTAAGAAAAAGAATTATGGGATGGTAAATATTAATACCACTCATCATGTAAAACCACCACTCGCTTGGAGGGAGTGTGCGAAGAACCAAAATCAGCGGTGCACCCTAACGGATCAATCGGCGATGCACCAATACTAAGGTTCAGAATACAAGCTCCTGGAGTGGTATCACTTCAATGTTTTAGCATAATTTTAGAAATCGAATAAAACAGCTTAACATCTGTAAACCCTCAGTTTGGCATGAAAGTCACAGACACACGCAAACGAATTCGTGACACATGCAAATGGTGATGACTTGCGTGATCTATCCAACGGTAACGTTCTTCGGGACCGAGACGATTCCGACTCTGTCGTAACTGATGATGATTCCGACAGAACGTAATCGCTGCCGCACATCGAAACAGGTCGGTTGTGAAAGAGGTATCCATAAAAACATGTTTGGTGATTCTGCTGGTTTCGTTTGACGGTGGCACTATAACAAAGCAGAGTGTACGGACAGGAATGAATTCAAAGTCAGCAAACCGGATGATGTGCCATGCATACAAGGTGGTACCGGCAGAAAGGAAGAATTCGACATGATCATGGTGGGTGGCGCTCCTCGACTTCTTTGACTGTTTTTTGACGATACACGGTAAACAAAATCACGGAACCGAAGGGTCATGACACCATAAGTGTCACGGTCATTTTTTGGGGGTTGCTAGTCACGTAGTACTTAAATAAAAATAGAGCGTGAATTGGCCAATGACCCATCGGTAGATAGGTATGGGATGCCCGTTTTCTTCATTGGTGATGACTGGAATCGAATTGACAGTCAGCGTTCAACATCCAAGAACCAATTTCTCCCTCTCTTTCATTCGATCTCTCTTTTTGACAAACACTTTCTCTTTTTTTCAAGCATCCAACCTACAACAGCAACATGGCAACCTCCCCAAATCAAATACGACGCATCAAGGATCAAGTGAATGAGTTGCGAAATGACATGACGTCTTGTCTGAATCGTCTTGCCATCCTTGAGTCCATACTCGACGAAAACAACGATGAACACAACAACGCCACTTCTCCACCACCCGAAGACCACCATGCCGATGGCCAGCCTCCTCCTCCTCACAACACGGAGCAACAATTGATGAAACAGTCTCAATTGAGGAATGTCCTAACCATTTCAACAGTACCATACGATCGCAACAAACCACAATTCAAGATCGACGAAGAGGACTTTCAACACATTCAAGAGATACTACAATTACGAATCTCTGATGGCACATCAATCGAACGCGCTTTGAACGAGTTGACGACAATCGATACTTCAATTTGGGCATATCGAGTTATCAGTTTGTACATTGAGGACGAACCCTCAAGAAGGACGTATAATCAGCCTCATCTTCCACTCTCACTGTGCAATATGGATGCATTGAGGGAAATAAATGTACAAGGCACTCAAATCGAAACATTTTTTGATGAGTATTCCGACACCGAAAACGTCAAAACAAATCTCAAAGACGTCCAGAATCTCCAAATGTTAAATTCCAATTCCGTTTTGCGGGTCATCTATTTTCGCTGCAGGATCTGACTGGCTATACTTTTCCTTCAGCGAAAGGTATTCCGTCGTATTGAAGCCTTGCCGTTGAGCCGGGGAACCTTTCTCGTGCTTCCGAGGGCAACGGAATGCTTGGTACCACATGAACTGGAAAACTTCAATATGCTCCACTGTTGTGATTTGGTCGGGGGTTGTTCAGCGTAAACAGACTTGCAAAATTCGATGAATTCTTCTTTCTTCGATTCGTAGGCCTTGGCAGTATTACTACGGCGGTTTTGAGATTCCAGAGTATACACTGCACGCTCCATCTGGCCCAAATCTAGAATGGCGTCAACGGCGACGTCGGGTACAGCTCGGCGTCTCTCCTCATTCCGGAAAATAGCTCGGTTGAAAGGGCTGGACATGGTGCCGATGGAAGGAGACTCACAGGTGAAACAATGTTTATGTCTTGGTGTCAGAGTGCGATCTGTCAAAGAGTGTGTTCTGTTGGGAGGAGATGTTTTGGTTTCAATGGGTGTGATGTTTTCTGTTGGGGAAGGGACGAGAGAGTTTGTAGTCAAAATGCAGCACGACGACGACGTCCTGTTGGCATTTTTCAGCGCATACGAAGTAGGCACAGTAGAATTCCGATACCGGTACTGTGGACGGCGACGACCGAGCAGCACCCTGTACTGATATACCGGTACGGTAGTCTACTACCGTGAATGCTCGTCGACTGTTATTACGTCCCCATTTGGGGGTAGGAGACCTTAATAAATGCATTTATCTCGACCAATAATTGATATTTGTCCCCGAGATTAGACTGGGCCTCCCCAATAAACCCGGACTATTCTTGACGGGACGGGAGTTTCAGTCTACTATTAGAGCCTGGGTTCGGATAATACCCTTTCGGCATCAGACAGTCAACACACCTACGACATATCCTCAGATCCTCTGTGCCAATTCTCTTCGAAATCCCCTTTTCCCCAGCGTTGCATCATTTGAAATCCGAGCAAAACGACAAAGGCAGTGAAGAAGAGGTTCTACTACGTACAGGATCATTTTTAGGAAGCGCAAACACGTCTCTCTTCGTCGAGGACTTGTACGGCAGTAAATAATGTTACTATTTTCATAATTGCTGCAACAATTTCCGAAGGGTTGGGGTGCGTTCCTGGTTGCGTCACAGATAGCTAGTGCTCCTGTAGTTGTCGTTGCATGAGCTCATCGTGTCGAGCAAGGATCGAGTCGACACGTTGTTCGATATGTTGAATAGCGAAAGACTTATGGAGCTCAGACACAACCCAGCTCTTGTACTTACTATTGCTGGGGTCAGGACGAATATGTCCAAACCCCAGCTCCTGGATTTTACGCCAGAGATAGTAGTCGGCCTCATCTCCGATGGGAATGTAAGGCAATGCCGTTTTCGCAACGAGGAAACTCACAACTCTTGCAGACAGCTCCCGTGTTCATGTCATCTTTGACCCACCCTTCCCACCCTTTTCTCTTCCTAGTACTCCGTCCTCCTCAGTCTCCGTCTGGGGGACAGTCGTACAGTAGCTAGCATCATAAGCACCCAACCCCATAAGGGTATGGGTAGGTCACTGAGTGAAGCCCACTACATGCACTCCCTTAGTGTCCCATCATCGTCCTTCCGCAGCATGCACACAGCAGAGGCTGTCCCGTAACCCTAGCAAAACAAAATTCATGGCTATCGCTTTCAGATAGTCTTCTACCACCGTTGGCCCAAGAGGGGTTGAATTCCGTCAAGAGTAGCCGTCAGAGTAGCCAGTGGCGTTAGCCCGTGCTTGTTCTCCATGTCTGCCTCTTCAAAGTCTTCCTGAGAACATCATCTCATTCCTACCATTACAACCGTGTTATATTTAACCACGGGTCAACAAATGTGTGGCTGGGCTAATGGGACGTAAAAGACATCACCGCAGATGTTTGCAACGCTCAATAGTCGTGTGGTGTTATTCTAACGCTTCATTAATCACAACAACTCTATTTCGATTAAACATGGGAGAAGGCATGGCATGCTCGTGCAAAGATCTTTTGTGTAGGAGAGACTAGGTATTGTTTCCGCGTATGTTATGACATGCCGTTAAGTGTTTCCTTCTCTATTTTGAGAACTTTTTGAACTTTTTTCGTTTACCACGGCCGAGCGATTCATCTACTCGAGCCAGTTGACTGGCCAGCACTTCATCTTTTCTGAAATTCGCATAGATCACAGAATATTTCTCGTGGCCCTGGTCATCCACCGACACTGACTGAACAGTAGCCAAATGAGGTTGTTGGTTCGGCATCAGTGTAACCCATACATTGTCGTTCTTCTTAAACATGTAGTTAGGGACGGTTGTCTCAGCCGAAGAAATCCCTGTACCAAGTGACGCTGTTGGTGGTTGCAATCCACGTGACGATGGCTTAGATTTGAATCCCAAGCTTTTATGCTTGCTGTCTCTTTGAGGTCCGGCTGAAGTTTCGTTATTTGTGTGTGACGGAACTTCTTGTTTGATCCGGTTGGTGGAAGTTGGAGCAGTGGCTAAGTATCGAGCCACCTGCGAGGGGCTATCGATGTCGATGCAGGGCGCCGTTTCTTTTTGCGGAGGATCAATCTCCTCAACTTCCCCATCGTCATCGTCCTCTTTAAACACCTTCTTCAATGCTGGCCCAGGAGAATTTCTCCCCGTCATGTAAAATTTCTCGAGAAGGAACAAGAGTCTATAAATGTCTTCTTGACTTCCATGTTATTCAAGAAGAGTTTTGGACTTGCGTATCCATTCGGAGCCAAACGACATGTCCGTCTTGATTACGGATTTTCTCGGCCGTTGACGAAGTGTCATGCCACCTGGAAGCTCTGCGTCTTTACCCTTTCCGATGCGATCTTTGGTGAAAGAATCTTTCAACGCCTCGTAATGCTTCTTATCAAATGAAGGCGAATCATAACGACGCATCAAGTCGTCGAGAATGGTTTGAATCATTTGGGTTTTTGCCTTTTCACCATAAGGCACCACGAAGGTCGGCTTGCCATTTTGGTGCCCTCCACTTTTGTCAGTGGCTGCTACGCCATTCGATAAAACAATGGGAGCGACATTGCTTGTGGGGACTGCCGCTTGCTTGGCAGAGTCAGATTCCTGACTGAATGTTGGTTCAACATTCTGAATTTGTGCCATTCCAGGGTAAGTCAGAACGAAGTTTTTGAACTCCTCGATTATCTCGAAGGAGAGTTCTTTCTTCTCGATTCTGCTCTTGTCCGAATCCAGCAAATGCTCTGCTTTCTTCAGAGTTTTGTTATTACCCAAGAGGGCCTTCAAAGAACTTGTGAACGGGTGCATCCCAGGATGATTGGACGGGGCGACATCATTTTGTGCACACAACAGCGAAGCATCGATAGCATGAAAAACACCCGAGAACCCAAGTTCAAAAAGGCAGCGACTAGAATCAAGTTTTTTCTTGTAATTTGCTGCCAATTCTTGGAAGTTGTCCCGTTCCGCAATCACCTTTTCGTAGTCTCGTCCGTGACTCTCGTTTGGAGAGTTTCCATCGACGAACTCCGCTTGTTGCTGCGGTATGAAAGCTGAAGATGCTGGAAGGGACGCCATTTGGGGCGAACCGTGGATGTCTGTGTCTTCGGGAAGAAGGGAAGGGTTAGGGTCGTCGTCGTCATGATCACTGGAGGAAGAGTGATGCGGGGAAACGGCAAAGGGAGACGGAGATTAGAAATGAGAAAAATTCGAGAGAGACGCTGCTTGTTGAGGGGAAGAGACTCCCGGATTCAAGCATAACGAAGAAAACGCCTCCAAAAAGTCTTCGGAGATTAAATCGTCGTGTCGATCGAAACCAGGTTGATCTGAAGGAATTTTGTTGGGACTTGAGAAAGAGGCTAAAGAAGCAACCGAAGAAGAAGAGGAATAGGGCGTTCCGGTGTTGTCACGGAAAACAGAGAAAGACCCAGGAAAGTCCGTCGAAGGGATGGAATCGTTGTGCCCGTTGTCAGGATGTCGACCCGATGGCATTGGTTTGAATGAATCGCCATAGGAAGAAGCCGAAGGACGGGAAGAGAGAATCTTGTTGTTGCGGGGAGTTGAGAAGGATGGACGGCGTTGAGGGGACGCAGCTGCCTTCTCAAGTCCGTACGATACTTGAGGAAAGGACATGGTGCTGAAAGATATGAAAGCGGCAA
The DNA here is from genome assembly GCA_019154785.2 of Nitzschia inconspicua. Taxonomy (NCBI): domain Eukaryota; phylum Bacillariophyta; class Bacillariophyceae; order Bacillariales; family Bacillariaceae; genus Nitzschia; species Nitzschia inconspicua. Next base: position 192,793 of record JAGRRH010000015.1, read on the forward strand.
GATGATGTTGTTGATTGTGAGAGAAAGGAGAGTTTTCTTTTTGGTGGCTTTGATTGTTTGTAGCGGAAATAACGCGTTGAAAAAAGTAAAAGACGCCGACAACACTGTGGCCGCGGATTTGAAGTTTGAAGCTTCACTGGCACGCCGACGCGACCGGAACCCATTCCGCAACGTCTGTCGAATATCTACTACGAACTCGTAGAGAAAGGGACGATTGTTGGATCGAAAGTAATCAGTAACTGTAACTGATATTCCATTCGTGACGTCGTCAAGACTTCGAAAAGATATCGGCCGGAGCACGCCGGCGCCGACTTTGACTCACTCGATCTCATGTTGCCATCAGGGATAGCAATATGTATAAGTGACCGCCGTTTCTCGTGCAAGATGACGGCTTTCGGTAAGAGTATTGTTCAAGCTGCGGGTCGTTTATTGTTGATGTATATCGAGTACTGAGTAGAGTAGATGGATATTGTGACTGTCCTGTTGACTGTGGCGTTTGGATGGTTGGATGAAACGAAGCGCAGTAGAAGTATGTATTTGACTATTTGACATTTGACATTTTACATGTACTGATGAAGAAACAAACCATCCATGATGAAAAGTGAAAAAGACTTGTGTATTGTTTTAAAAACAGCACAGAAACAATCACAAGGATCGTAACGATACTAGACTACTACGTCGTAGAGTCTTGAGGATAACATGAAAAAGAGGACGTTGTCTTGCTTGTCTTTTGTTGAATACCATGAGACAGCAGTACATTGAATTGGCGAAGATTATGTACACCGTTCGTTCATCTTTCACTCTCTTCCCATTGTTTCACAGAAGAATGATAGGTGAACAATAGAGACAATTTTGACAATAGAGACGAGCGGTGTGACAATGGAAGAAGGGAGGAGAACAACAATACTTTTTTGCATTCCCTTTTACCGTTAACGTTGTTGCTGCTATCGGACGTATGTTTGATCAATTTTGCACGTGGTGATGAAGAAACAGTTTGGACCACGTGCATTTTTTTACATACAGTTAGCTCGGTTTCCCTACATAAGTGAACGTATGTGCGTGATTTGCTATCATACCTTTATAACTACTCCCGAGTACTATCATACTTCTACTGGTGGCGCGAGGTATTGGAAGTATGCCGCCAATGGGTGGGAGATCAAGTTGGTTCTAAAACCGTCTAACACAAGAACAATAATAATAAATTCAAACTTGTCAAGAGAGCAAAATGATTGCCAACCTTCCCTTCATGAATTGTTGGAATCACCGATATCATCATAATCATCATCATGGAATGAGAAAGAACGACTCTAGCTAGGAAGAGGCTGAACTTTTCCAGCTTGTATAATACTATAAGGCTCAACCAACCGATTGAACTCACAGTCAACAATCTCCCACCACACATTTTGGGCTGGTCGGAGGACTTCAAATGTCACCTCGCAACATATCGACCAGTACTTCTAATCCTTGGAGGATGATGTCGAACAGGAAGCTGTGGAATGGAAAAAGTGGGAGTCTTTCAATTCCATGCAAAAGGATATCTTTCAGCATCACATCACCACAACAACAGAAAAGGGAAAGTAGGAAAAGGATCAATAGGATACATTGTCGACAATCAATTGAGGCGATAGTCCTCTGGTTGCATGAAGATGTCTTTTTTTGTGTTCCACTGACGTCCAATCGTCGCAACAAGGAAGCAGTTGTGTTGTCAAACATCTCTCTTGGATTTTTTTGCAGACCAATGTATTTGTTCCAAAGACGTCCACATTACTCAAATGCTACTGATCCAACAACATCCAGCTGCCTCTCTTTCGAAACTGTAGTGGCCCACAACATCAGCGATCTGCCTGTGCGATGTATGGATTCCTGAATCCTCCCAAAAGAATCAACTGTATCGTCGCATAAATCTCTTGGAAGCTTTTGCAGACCAATGTATTTGCTCCACAGACGTCCGGATTATTCAAATGTTACTGATCCAACAGCATCCAATGGTCGCAACGAGCATCTCCTTCGAAACTGTAGTGGCCCGCAGCATCGGCCCATCCATGCGTCGCATGGATTCTATCTCTGACAGAGACTCGAAAGGTATTTGTTTTTTGTCGTCCAACGATTCTGTTGGGAGTTTTTGTTGTCCAAAATACCTGCGTCAAAGTCGTACGTTTTACGTTCGATGTATGTGATCCAAAGACGTCCAGAATCTCCAAATGTTATTGATCCAACATCCAACAACATCATCCCGTCACAAGAAGCAACTCTTTCGATATTGCAGTTCCCGGTATCGTCGACTCATTTTTGTGATGCGTGGATTCCTAATGGCAATTGTTTGTGTCGTCAAACATATCTCTTGGAATTTTTGTCGTCCCAAATAGTTGCGTCAAAGACGTACGTGCACTGTATTTGTCCCAAAGAGGTGCACGACAGCCGTTTCCGTTCGTCTTTTTTGGTTGTTCTGATCATCAACTATGGATCTTGAAACGCTGAACTTCATCCTCATAGGAAATGCCAGAAAAAATCAGCACCACAATCATCTTATCCATCATGGCACCACTCACAACCACGACATTAGAACTTAACTGTATTCTGGAAGACCGCAAGCATCGAGAACGACATCGACAGATCAAGCTAGAAAACAGACTACTCCATGCATCGAATTGACTGTGAACGGGAAATTTGTACATAACATAAACACAGGGTAGAACGTGATTCCATCGTATCGGCCATGTTGTAAACAGATGCTTTGCATCAATCGATTGGGTTGTGGAGACCTCAAGCTTTCCAAAACGGTGGTCAATACGTCTCGGCGGGTGGATGGGGGGAAAGTACAATTCATTACCAGAAGACATAGAGACTGTACTGGACCAAGAGGGAAGAGCTGAAGTCAATTGGCTGTATCCTGGGCCATTTCTCCGAATTACCCGTTGGACGCCCTTTGAAGGATGCTATCCTCGTTGCCGCGGAAGAGGGCTCGGTCGACACTGGGAGAGATGAATTCCGTATGAATTTTCCAAGATCGTCCAACTGCCATCGGCAATCCAAAATGTATCTTAATGCTTTTCTGACAATTTGTTTTATTTCCTCATCCGAATACTTTCATGAACAATGGAAAACAAATGGCCGTTAAAGTCAGCAGTTGGTACAGTAGATGGAGTGCTCGGTCGATACTGTGAGAATTGACAGTGAATTCAGCATGAATTTTGCAAGATCGTCCAACTGCCATCCCAAGAGTATCTCAATGATTTTCAGTCGCTTTGGCTTCGTTTCTCGTTCAAATGATTTCATGAACAATGAAAAACAAATGGCCTTCATAGATTGTTGATAAAACGGGCGAGAAAGAAATGGCTCAAGTTGAAAGCATAAGGGTTTGGTTTTTGTTGCGACCGGTTGGTGTTGTTATTGTCCATACTACTGCTAACGGTTGGAGAGTTTTTGGCAGCAGTAGCTGCAATGGCCCGTTGAGCGTCCAGTCGTTTGAATTCTTCCTTTTATCGTCGACATCGATCGAGGAATTCATTGACAACAACAACAACTGCCTCGAGCATTCGATTGAAGGTACGGTATTCCATTCCTGTATGTGCGAATTCGAATGGCCACTCCATTTGGATTGGATTTGCCATTGCTGTCTCTTGGATCGGTCGAGAAATATGGTTGACAGTACACAAGCCTTACCATTGGGAAAGTCTGCAACTAACTATTCGTCTGTAATCCCTTTGTTCCGATCTGGACAATAGGTTCCATGCCGCGCTCGTGGCAATGGCATCTGGGTCGTCGACATCGGTCGTATCTGTCATTTCACGGGTGGTACTAGATCCGGCATCATCATCATAATTAATTTTTTGGAGGGAAAATAAAGAACAAAAGGTATAATACTCTCTTTGGTACTAATATTTAATGCATTTCATCAGATATTGTCTAAAGAAACGGTCGTTTTGATACTTCAATTATCTGTAAATAACATAATGTCCTGACTTGGTTAGACGATCTTTCAATTCCATTTAAGTAGAAGCGAAGATTGAAGATCGGTTTTCTTGACTGGCATCGAAGTGACTGTGAAATCCAACTTTCGACAGTGAAACTCTGACGATTGTTGGAACACGACGAAGAGGAGAGAGGTTTCGATCGCACGCACGTGCGTCACAGTCATCTATGCGATGAAGCACTCCGAATGAGACTGATCCTCACAGTCAGGTATCATACATACGTACGTATGACCTCATGACATCTTACCCCCTTTCCTAAATCACAGTCACAACGACAACAAAAGCATCTTTGAATAGATGGAGTAGAATTCGACAGAACAATCCACATCGGTGTCTACCTACCGTACTCCGTACCAATATCCATCACAGTCCAATCTTAATGTACATCATGTCTCAGCTAACAGCAATACTATGATTACCAGCAAAAGGCTCGAACGAGGCATCGAATATGTGGCTGGTCGTTGATTTTCTGGCTGGAAATTGTTCGTTGTTCTTTGCGGCGATTGTATTGCCTTTCTGGATTTGGCATCGTGTTGGGATGCCTTTTACTACATGGGACATGGGATGGATGGGAGAAAGTGTTATATCACTCAAATTATTTATCTGTCCGTCCCACCACAAGCAACAACAGGCAAGTCTTCCTTTTTCGACGAATGGATAAAAATGCATCATCGCAAGGATTACGGCATTCCGCTTGTGATGCAGCTTGTTGTATATTGTTCCAAATAGGATGCATCGCTGATACAATACGGAAACGATGGATTCCAGTACAACCACTTCATGGTCTATGTTTTGTCTTGCGTTGTTTGGTGGAAACGGTTCTTCAAGCCTGCCATGGAAACACATCAATCATCAATTGGCAACCGATAACCACGACTGCTCGCTTCGAGGAACCGTTATCACGCACCTCAATCACTGTACTAACTGCTGACTTTGACGTCCATTTGTTTGATATTTGATATTGCTCATGCAGTTTGGACGAGGAACGAAACCAAAGTGGCTGGAAATCATTGAGATACTTTTGGGATGGCCGATGGCAATTGGACGATTTTGGAAATTTATTCGGAATTCCTCTCTCTCTCTCTCTCTCTCAGTGTCGACAGGGCACCTCAACCACTGTACTCACTGCTGACTTTGATGGCCATTAGTTTTCCATTGTCCATCATAGCATTTGGACGAAGAACCAAACGAATCTGGCTGAAAAGGATTGAAACATGTAGTTTTTGACTTGTCATGGCACGTTCCAGTGTCGACAGAGCCTTCTAACCACCGTTCTATCTGGTAAGTTTGACGGCCAAAGGACTATCTTGGTGCATTATAACATTTTGACAAGGAATCAAGCAAGGCACAACAGAAGCGGGACAGGCCAATGAACCGAACGATCCGGAATGGAAAACATTGGCCAGTGCAGCATAAATGGAAAAGATGAAACCATCCGCATGGTTGGACGCTTTGCTTCAAGAATACGGCAGCCTTGGACAAGACCCATTCAAAGATGGTCCACACATATTCCTAGTCAAGTTTCTTCTCTCCATGGATTGCTCCCATTGGACAAGGTTGTATCCAGATACGACTTTAATCGGGTTGAGAGTATCCGACTGGTCTACGTCTTGTGACAATCCAAAATATCACTGATTGATGGGTGGCCCATTCCTTGCGATCCAACGACGTATTCATAAAAGGGCCAATGTTGGGGCGTGCACTTGCATGTAATAGGAACACGGTGGAATGTCAGAAATGGAGATAGAACTTGATGATGATTGTTTCAAGACTCTGTCAGCCTTGTTCCGATGGCCATGCATGTTTTTCCCCCTCATATTGTTGCTTACCCGACATGAGGAATCCCCCGTTTCAATTTCAATTCTTTCGGATATTTGCAGGATGGGATTTTCATTAACAACTTGTATCCGATCTTCCCGTCTACAGGTAGAGTGAAGATGGGCTTCCAAGTGTTGACAGTGAATCACTTACAGAAGCTGGCGGTCCGTTATCAAGATGTATTAGTCTTTGAACAACGGGACTCTCCATCTTGCAAAGGAATACAATTGCTGCCGGAAGTTTGGAACCATCGTCGTCCTTGAATAAACCAGTGAAACATGTGGTCTACAGAAAGCAATTGGATAAGACCGAGCAAATTGCGAATTGATCCCAACGGCCGCTGACAATTTCCCAACAGGGGTATGCCACCACGGACTCTGCAGTGGTTGCGGAGACTGTGAGCTCAAGTGGTTGTACAACCGTCAAACACAAGAATGATCTATTCAAGTTTGTCAACAGCAAAGTATGGCCATGCTGAGATATTTTTCCCAACCCTGTACGCGCGTTAGGGTTATTTTACCCACCACTTTGGATCGAAGCTATATCGGATGTCTCTCTGTACCGTCCTTGGACAAGTTTGGAATATCCTTTGGCATTCTCATTTCATACTTCGGAGTCCTTCTCCAGTAGTAACGATTGTCCCCGACATCAGGCTTTCGTACTTAGAAGTCAATCTCTCCGTACAGGATTCCATTGAGAGTCGAGGCATGATTCATTCAATGGACACTCCGAAAAGAGCTGGTTGTGTTATTACAGGGAAAAAGTTCCAGGGTTGGGGTTTGGACACGGATGTGAAAGTAAAGAAGTTGTTGGCCAGTTTACTCCTGCTGTTGATGATGTTACAGATAGTGTTTCATCATAATAAATCCAAGGGAAAACCAAAATGTTGATCAAAGCAATCTGTCCACTCCCAACAATACCTCGTCAGAGATACCTCGTATCTTCAGAAGATGCAATGATAAAAGCGAAGGATGTGATCGAGCTTCGATATAAGAACTTGACTGTATTCTGGAAGACCGCAAGCATCGAGAACGACATCGACAGATCAAGGTAGAAAACAGACTACTCCATCGAATTGAAAGGAAAATTTGTATATCTCTTCCAAGGAGATATTGGCAGCCAGGTGCGCGATGATCCAATCGATTTCCTTCCAAATCAATGTTTAACGTTTCGAGGTACAATGAAAGCCATCTGCTAACTTGTCAGACTTCAGGTCCATTTTTGATACTGCTTGCTGTCCACGTATTTGAAAAAGACACGATGCCAACACGTACTCTGTTGACGACCTAACGGTCACTTTTTTGTTTCTGTTTACACTCCCATATCGGCCTTTGTTGCTTTGGCCAGTACCATTTTAGACGCAAAATCGCCCCAGCGCCGACAATAGTACGGAGTACTGTTGTCTCTGAACGAACTGTAAAATACTACGGAGAAGGTTTGTTTCATCTTTCTATGAGATCAAAGGATTTCCCTTGCTTTTCTCCCTCTTACTAATTCATGTATATCCGATCAATTACAGAAAAATTAGGAAGTAATTTAGCAATACCGCGTTCCTCGAAATGGTCCTGGGTGGTTATGACGTCCAATGACAGTTTGAGGTTGCATGTACAAAAAACTACAGAGTACTCCTTACTCCTATTCCGACTCGAGCAGGTCCTTCAAGAAATCAAACGTGGCGGAAAACCCAAAAGGGTCCTCTTCCGAGTCTGCTTCAGAAGAGGGGTGCACTGGTGACCTTGGTGCAACAGTTGTAAAGGTCTCGTCGTTCGTGAGGCCTAAATTTTCCTGCTCGATGCCAGAGGTAGCTTCCATGGCCAGAAGTGGCTCTTGCGACATGTTTGGAACCTCATTGGCGACCGCAACTTCCTCGTTGGCAACCGGTGGAGACTCCATACGGCCAGTTCGGACAGGGAGTGGAGAATCCTCGAGTGGGATGCCCGTAGAAGGAACCTCTACATCTCGATCAGGAGGCAACTCTGGGATACAGTCGTTGACAGAATCCATGGACTCGTTGACGTCGTCGGAGTGGTTGGTGAATTTAGCGTCTGGTGCAGGGTCACCCTTGACAACCGTAGGACCGTTAGAGCCGTCCTCGATGGTGATGATATCGGCAGCATCATCATAGATCTCCTGAGGCTTGGATGGAACATCTTGGACGACCTTAAGGTCCTCGTCGCTTCCATCGTTGTTCAGCAACGACTGTAAAGCAGCCTCCAGAACCACTATTTTCTCATCAACTGCCAATCGCAGATCCTGCAATTGATCCATAATATGTTGCAATTGAGTTGGGGAAGGAGCCATGACTTTGTTGGCAGGATGAACTGCAGAAAGAGAGAATAAGTGAGATCAAATAAAAGGACGGCACAGCAAACAGGGTTGAGAATTTTGTTTGAGAATGTTGAAAACGTTGGAAATGTCTTGCGAATGATCAGCGTCAAGGAGCAATCAACAAACAACAAGCAGCACCTGGTTCTTCGCAATTATTCTTACTTCTTGAACAAGGTGGCGAAAGAAAGAAGTTGATTCGGTTTATGGTGGTGAGAAGATCACAACGAGTGAAAATGGTTGTTGGATGGTGAATGGCGAATTTATTGTGATGACTGTGTGGTGGTAACTTTTCCTTGGTCTTTTTCAAAGTGCAAGCAGCAACGAGTAAACCATACAATGCGTACCAGGTACTACTCTACGACTACCGTAGAAGAGAGGAGCGGTAACGGTTTGGCAGCCGCATTCATCGCAGCATTACGAAATTTTGGCAGCTTTCGAAGTTCATTTTTTAAGTCAAAAGACGATAGTACATTTTCGCATAAAAGAAAGGCCATGATACAATCGGTTATGATTCCAATTTCGAAAGAACAATCGTAGAAGACCTGGAAGACTTCTTGAAAATGAAGTGTAATTTGTACTCGAGTATAATATAGCAGTCTACTCGTAGTAACTTCTTTTGTCTTTTATCCTTTGTTCTTCTTTCAACTACTTGGTGTAGTTACGTGGCTTGTCCTGTCAAGTAACAAGCAAGGATACGCAATCGTGCAATCGTGTTTTTGGTAAAGAGACTCAAGGTTAATAATTGGTACCAATGAAACACAATCATAACGTCATTCCAAGATGCAATTTCTGCAATCGTAGCTAATAAACTGGTCATTTCTTAGATTCGTGCGATGTATTGTCTTTTGTATAGAAGTTCTTGCAAACCCCCTTGCTGCCAAGTTCTTGTTCTCTCTCTATAGAAACCAACTTGTAACGTAACTGTAAGTTCCGTACGTGTAAGACGTCAAGCAAATCAAGATTTCCCAGGAGAGATCAAGTGGGCAACAAAACGAGAACAAAAAATAAGTCTTGTAGCAATGGGCACTATTGGCGAGTTCCGTGCAGAGTTTGGCAATCCTGCTTTATTTATTCTGCCTGCTCCTGATGGACTGCCGTAGCCTTTCCTTGCGACTTCTTCTACTTACCAAGCACCACGGGATCCTCGCCGTTTCCGCCCCATTGACAATTTCACATAAAATGATTGACCCAATCTTAATTTTTGTCCCCATTTCTTTTAAAGGCCATCAAGTACTTCTACATCCTTGCCATCTTCAACATCCACATACAGACTCCCAAACAGCTCTTCTGCTGCACGTTGTTTTAATAGTACATAGATTGCTTCTTGTTGAAAAATACCTTGCTCCATACGTTGGAAGAACGGAAGATGCGGAGGAATCCCCCCAATATGAAGATCAAAATCCGTACAGGTCCAAATGTCGGTTTCTCTGGATGCAGCAGCGTTGTTATTATAGTTTGGTACTTATGCAATACACTGTCGTTGGATCGTTTCTGTGACGATTCAATATTTTGATTTTTGGTATGTTGGGTTGGAGCTTCGCCTCTGACACTTAATTCAGAAATCAATGAATTCATGAACACAAATTCTTATGAATATGTTTCGGGAATGTCGTGTCTTGTCGTACCGTTGGGTGTATACCAACATTGGAACACGATTTGCAAATGCAGCGTCACGACGACTCCCATCACCTTTTCGAAGCAATGTCAGAGCACAAAGACCATGAGTGGCTCTTCATGACATCTTGCGACTTGGCTCTTGACACCAGCTGCTGATATGACTTTTTTAAAAGGCAGTAGGACCAATGAAAACGCCATGTGAAAGTCTACCCTGGATATTCGCGCGTTTGGTGGCCAAGTACAAAAGAGAGAACCTTATCGAACGGAATGGAACACAAAATCTGTTTCCAAGCTTTGCCGGCGGTCGGTTGTGTACGCAAGCAGATACCTTTTTGGATTTTCACGTCAAGCAGTCAAGCAGCAAAGATCTGTCTTCATATCAAACGATGGTTCCCATCATAGTCCTGTTCCTCGCGAAGATACACATCTCCAACATCGACCCTATAGACAAAAAGAGTTGTTGTTTGACCAATGTTGGATCCTTTGGTATCATTCTTCAGTTGTATTTTGTATCCATGCCTCGCAAAGAATTGTGTGCCATTAATATCGCGTTCCAGAGTAGTGGTACAGTACAATCGTGTGGGTGGAGCGTGGTATCGCGTGCTCCAAACACGTCCATCGACGGCCGGCAGCAGACAAAAAGAGTTGTTGTTTGACCAATTTTGGATCCTTTGGTATGATTCTTCGATTGCATTATGCATGCATGGCTCGCAAAGAGTTCTGGGCCGACACCACGACAGTAGGCCGCAGACAAAAAGAGCTGATCTCCCCACATTTTGGATTCTTTTGTAATGTCCTTCGATTGAATCTTGTACTGATGCCTCGCAAAGCGTTCTGGAGAGTATTGGCACAGTATGAATACAATCTCGATCTGTTCTCCAGCCACACCGGTTTGTGTCTCCAATTACAATACAACAATCTCACAAGCCGTCATACACCCAAAGCCACAGAAAACGCGTTTGTCTTGGCAGTAGAATGGCATCCAAATATTGTTGAATCCACCATTCGTGCGAGAATCGTCTCTGGGATTGGAGCTGTGTTCCCAATCGGAAGGAAGATTCGTCGATAGGGCAGCGACGTCGATGATGCATAAAGTCAAGTTAGAGTTTGGCATCCTGTTCAATCCATGGGTGTTGTATGTGATAAGTCAGTTTTTCATTGACTGTGAATTGATTGTTGATGTCTATGTCGTCGTCGAAATAATGTCCCACTTCTTGACACCTCAAAACGTGACAAAGAGAACCCCAATAGCAGCTTCAAAGAACCATCGTGGGGATCTTCTCCTACCGCTGACCCAAACAATCCCCTCGTCGACCTCCAACTCGGCACATGAAGCGGGGTCGATGATTGTTTCCCACCAAAATGCGGTAGGAGCATCGCTGTCACTCCCCATTCGGTATTTGGATCGTAGCATGGTCAACATGTTCAAATGTTCAGCAGGTCCAGTGTTGTATAGTAAATCCTTCAGTATCGTGGCAACAAGTCGAAGTCGAAGACGTTTAAAGACAAGAGGTTCCTATCCCCAAATGGAAAAGTTGTTGCAATGAAGGTGGACTGGCCAGTCAGCACTGCGTGGACACTGTCCGTAGATCTTGTTGGTGGAGCAAAGGAGCAAGTATGCACATCCTGAACAATCCAAAAGATTCCAAAAGTAACGTGGAGAGTCTTATCAAATCGCAGAATCACGCTGTATGATAGTAGTACCAACATGGAGATTGTATTGTGGAAGCTTGTTTTGCTTTCAGTGAAAGTGGATCCCACACAACAACACCGTAACAGTGATGGATGCGTCGTACTGACATGACGTACGTTTGTGATGTGGTTATTGTCTCTGTTCATTACAGTCCTTACTGTTAATTGGACAAAAGAACCCGTCGACGGGGCGGACGCCGGCGATTCCAAATGTCTTGACAGATTGATTGGGTTAGTAAGTTTGAAAGTTTCAACCCAACTTTCCAGATTTCTCACGTCTTTTTCTGTGCGAAAGTGGACTTATTAGGTTGGACGGTTGGACACCAGGCAGCAGCTTCCGCCACTGACGTCTTCTGGAAGCTTGGGATAGACAAGACGTTCATAGTTCCTAAAACATCGTGTCGTAATTATTTCGGGGACAATTCATTGCGGAAATTTCGAGGGGACCATGGATTTTTCCTACTCTCGTGGTATGATATATAATACCTATATTGAATAGGTAGTACGTACCATTATTACTACTGCTACTGCTACGTCTTTTACTACTACCGGTATTGTGATTGTGGAGCGTATCTTCAAAAGGGGCTAATTCAGTCGAGACTTTATCAGTCTGTCTGTTGTACGACGACACCAACTTGCACTACTACCGGCACTCGGTTGGTTATGGCCTAAACAGTAAATACAGAGAACAGGTATCATATACATGAGGTCGATGTCTGCGACTGCTATCTGTTTTTCCAACCAAAACATTGTGGACAGTGGGATGTTTCCAATGTCGAAAACATGGACAGCGTGTTTCTAAATGAATTAGAATTCAATCAAGTCATCGGAAGGTGGAATGTTTTCAATGTTAGAGACATGAGCAGAATGTTTGATCGTGCTCGTAAATTCAACCAAGACATTGGACAGTGGGATGTCGCCAGGGTGAAAGGAATGAATTCCATGTTCTATGGAGCATGTAAATTCAATGGAGACATTCGAAATTGGAATATTTCAAATGTGGAATACATGAATAACATGGTTTACTGTGCAAGTGCATTCGATTTCGACCTGACTGTGAGTTCTTGGGATGTTTCCCATGCTCAGGATAAACATTGCATGCTTCCAGAGGGTTTTCCAGAAAATTTTCATCCCGGTATATGTAGTAGTGATGTGTTCAGCAACAAGTTTGGTGCCTAAAGCCGCTTGATCTCCATTGATGAGGAAGATGCCGATGATTTAGAGTTTTTACGACTACGTTTTACTATCAACACACAAAAAAAGGGAGACAGAGAGAGTACATACCGGTATGATAGTCGGTAGTCTACTTGATAACTACGGTACTCGGTATCGCACTAAAGTAAAAGCAAGGAGGGAACAACAGAAACGCCTCAAGTTTGAAGTTGTTGGAAAGGAAGTGAGTGTGAACAAGGGAACACTGCTGTTGTAACTAACAACTACTCGGAGTATATGAATTACGGAGTAGAAATGAGAATTGATCAATCATTTAAGAGATGAACATGAACAGCAGCAAGACGATTCCTCCAGGGACGAATACTCCTAGTAGTAAAGGTTCAAAGGGGACGATGCTACCCTTGGTGAACGGGAACGGGAGCAACTGGAACCACCACCAATGGGAACAATGGGAACAGCAACCACAACCGCAACCACCATGCCGCCAGAACAATACAAAAACACTTCGACCAATCCCAAGAACACTCGCACTATCACCACCACATCGGGCACGGACAAGTTCACTGCAGCACTCACCGCTGCGAATAAAGCAGGCATGGTAGCATTCTCCTCCTCCTCTTCTTTTTCTTTCCAAACAATCAAGGCACAAGCAGCAGCAGCTCTAAATGTAGCAATCATTAAAGCTTTGAAAGGATCCGACACGGTAATTTCATCCAAACCAACACCACCAACCCACAGTCAAAACCAGTTCGTTGACAGCAGCACCTACCTCTCCTATGGAAGGAGACACCCAACAAAATGGACTCCCCAACATTGCCAAACCACCAAAATACCATACTTACTATAACAGTCAATCAGACCGGCAATAACAAAAAGACGGCGATAAGTCTTCTCTACTGTCGTCGAAACATGAGATTCTATCGACAGAATCAAACTCCGGAAACAAAGACCCATTCCTAATTTCTACTATCACTTCAACAAAGTGGTTGTCCGATCCAATAAAATGGCAACAAACTACCAGATCCCGTTCCGTACTTTGTATATGATTACAACGTCCAAAAGAAACGGATCGTTATCATTCTACAAACAGCGAGAGCTACTTTGCAGGTGACTAATGGTCCATTGGGAGAAAAAAATCCACCAATGACTATGCCAACCGACCTCGGTACCGTCAAGTTCCGTATCGGAGAGTAGTTGATCGATGTAGTGGTGGCTGGATGCGTAACAAGATGGAGCTGAGGGAATTTTCGGGGTTCCAGGCGATCAGGAGCTTGTTGCGGTTGGCAACGAGGTCCTGATTGGTGACTGTTCCACATTCGGTGACCAGGTAGGTTTGGAAGCGCCAATAGGGCCAAGTCGGCATAATCGAATCTGAGGTCCTCCAATTCATCATAGTAGGTTGGTTTGAGCGCGGCTAGGAGTTGGTGGCGGAGAGTTTTCACGCTTGTGGTGTACAGTGTACATGGCATAATCGGCGACTCACCCAGACAGGTATGTTTTCCACTAACGTAAAGCACATCTGATGTGTTTGAGAGGAAACCGGTGATTGCAAGTCTGGAGCAGCGGCTGCAACACAAGACGGCATTCTAACAGTAAGTTCATCGAACAAGGAAAATAAGTTCTAAAGCATGCCGTGATTGTGGTTGTCCGGTTGAGGGTTTTTGGTTCCCCCCTGTGACATTCCATTTTCCTTTATTATGATTATAATATTGTTTTTTTCGTGCAGAATAGAAAGTCCTGTGAACTTCAATGTTTCTATTTTTTATTATCTGTAAAAGAAACGTTTCGTTTTCATTCATTTACAGTTAATAAAAGATATCGACGTAAATAATATTAGAGGCATCCCCTTGCCCTCTGCCACCCGGAAAATCAACGTCGAAGCTGTTGGTTGCACTTCTTATGGAATTGTTCCATAATTTCAGCGGACAGTTCGGGATTGGTGGATTCAAATACAGTGCTAGCCAGTATTTGAAACTTCACCTGTGATTCGTTCTGCGAGGCGTTCGTAGAAAGAATTTCTTCCTTGAATTCAGAAAGAATGTTTAGCAACTCCGACTTTTTCATGAAACTGTCTTCGGCATCCGACTTTTTCATGAACGTTTCCTCGGCCTCTTTCTTGTATTCTACCGCATCCTCCTTTTTCAAGAACACTTCCTCGATATCAGAGGATAGTAGGAACGAAGCCGGCGATGACGATGCTTCGGTATTCTCGGTGGTGTTGTGTGCAACCTTTTGACGACGATGACGAGCATCACCTACGGAAACGTAATCCACCCTGTCTCCCGTTGAAGGAGCGATGGGGAGAATAGGGCAAGGGTTGGCTGGTGGAAGAGATTCCTTTGGAGAGGGCGGCGTTGGTAGCGCGACGGCCGCATTTGTATTGGCCGACGGAGAATTGGACATGATTGTATTTCCATGTGCCGAAGAAATTGGCGATGAAATACAAACTGTCTCGGATTGAAGTGGAGCGGAAGCAGCTGTTGGTGCTCTGACCGGTGGAGCGGGATGAGCCTCCGTTGTTGCAGCAGCAGCTACAGGTGGGAAGTTTTCCTGCATAGCATGCAACGCCTCCATTGAGGCAAACGTGTCATCGACCATACTATCCATGATCAATGGGGCTCGATTCAATAGATCGAAAACTCGATAATAAATATTGGAATGGCAAACTCGAAACTAAGTTTGGCCGCAAGCCACAGTCGTAATTGCTCGTGATTGGTGTAGGAATAATCCTTGAGTAATTCCGCCATCTTTCCCAAAAGAAAGCAATCTGACTTTGGTCCAACCGGAACGAATTGCTTCCCGGTCGAAGCGACCACAAGTTCAGCACCCCCGTTTGCGTCCACCCATACTGAAAATAGATCCCGTCTCATTTGGCCTCTTTTACCCGTCAGTCTATTTTTAAAATAGAAATATGGAGTCATTGTGTTTTTTCGGAGATTTGCAACCACCATTGGGACATCATCCTCATGGAGGGTATTCGAATGAATACCCATCCAACACGTTTCGACCAAAAGAGGGTTAGCTTTAATAGTTTCACCCACAGTGCTCGACCAATCGATTTTGGGATGAGTCGTTTGGGCTGGTAGAAGGACCGAAGCAGGCACTGTTGTTGAGAATGGTGAGAATGATGTTACAGAGAGGTGAGAAGGGTCAAAATTGGTTTCTTGCTATTTGCCATCATTTTCATTCGCGCTTTTTCATTATCGTTGTCAGCAGTCTGTCTACCGGTACCACTTTCAGATTGCTGCTTCTCTCTTTCTCTCCAAAGACCATTTCAGTTACTTCTCTATTACTTACTGTTTTATTATGATTATAATGGGTGTAATAAGTCACTGTCTGTTGGACGAAAGAAATGCAATGCAATGTGCAAAGTGAAAAATACAAAAAAAATTGTAAGAGTTTTTCACAGTCAATGCAACCCTCTCGTTTTCGTTTCGTTTCGTTTTTTACTGTTAATACACGTCGTACACGGAGTACCGGTAGTTCAGGGGGCACACTCGCAAGCCGCACAGCAGCATTTATCCCCTTATTATTTACTACGTACTACTAGTACGTAGTAGTAGTTACTGGGAGCTCCTACCTAATTCCTAAGCCGCCAAAGTCCTGAGACGGCCTAATAACGAGATCTGATTGGTCGAGAAGGTGTCATTCGTACGAGCATGCACGCCCAGACCCCTTCCCTAAGTAATTTGACGTTGTATACGTTAACGAATATTAGGATTTCCATCATTTGCGTCTGTCTGTTCTTCTTGATGCCTGTGATTTCTGCTCGGAGTTTTAAATTTTATTCAATGAATAATTATGAAATACAGAAATATTAATAATTGTATTACGGTAGTAGCAATTGTCCTAGGGTTTGTCAGCTTTACCACCATGCATAATTGGAGTGTTGATTAAAGGAGAAAAATCCATTTACAATGACAGACATGACACATTACCAGTTACTAGCATTACGAATGTACTGCTATTCATGAACTGGGTCAGTGGCAACCAGCCAACGATAGAGTCTTTCCAAAATTGTTGGTTGCTTTGGACCAGAAGCTAGGGTTCCAATAAAGCATTGAACATGGGTACGTGATATCTGCTTAGAATCGATAAGAGAGTGATTATTGTTGAGAATTCGTCCAGTGTAACCGGAAGCAGTTGCTAATGTCTGAACATCAATGACATCCGCCTCTTCAGTGTCACCCAAATTGGCATCAACGTAAAGATGTGATGAAGCTTCGAATGGGTCACGAAAAAATTAATTGTCGTTGGCATCAGCCTGAACATGAGCCATGGAATGGGATATGGCTGGGAAAAGGAAGATATCATACAAACCAGCAGCATTCTTGTTTATTGCCAAGGAAAGTTCCAAAGTAAACATTAGCGTTGTTCGAGACAGACATTTGACGTCTCCCTTGGCCAGGGATATTGGTTTTCCGCTCACGGGGTCGTCGGCAAACGGTATTGGATTCATGCTCGGTCTGTTCAGCAAAAAAGGAAGAGAGCAGTTGTTGTTGTTGTTGTAACAGGAAGGAAATCGTGATTTATTTGCGGTGTATGATCTGAAGATGGGATGGTTTTCAGTTTAACTTTTGTTTTGCTATTATGATGTTTCAGTAGGTGCAATTTTCGTACATGGAGATGGCGGCAACCTCACGTACCTACATACTACATACAGAGCTGGCTAATGGGCGCGAAATAAACCGTAGTAATGGTGGCTACCGCTGGGGAAATCTGGTTTGGTCGATATGCTAAAATCGCCTTTTCCCAGAAGTCATTTCTAATGGATTATTAGTCATTTGATTGGCTGGAAATGGGGAGGTGTTGGGGAAGGACATTGTTGCCGATCCTACAGGTCATTTCGGGGGGGGGGAAATATATTCGGGTATGGATATAAATCAATAGAAACTTCCATATTCACAGGCTGTAGAAAAAGCAAAAGCCGCGATATTTGAATTTTGTTTGCGGATGCTCTCTAATGGGAAAAATTTTGAGACGTGGATGTGTTCACGAACTTTTCATTACATCATGTTACTTAGGGGTTCCTTAGCGTTTGGTAATTAGAGTTAAGGCTTTTCAACGGAAGCCTGGCAATTAATGGCACCGTGTCTCTGAAGACGAAGAAACCATTAGAGTTCTTTTGGGTTCTGATCTTAGGGCTAAGGTTTTGAGAAGTAACGCACGGGCCAGAAGGCACAATCCTGTTGTTGTTGTTGTTGTCACTGCCTGTGCAAGCAAGAACTGGCATTCTTACCTATATTGCCAGTGCTATTGGTACTGCTGGTCTGCATTTCTCGGATGGTCGTGTTTGCTTCTTTTGAGTGTGTCCCTTCGTCCCGTTCTTTTATTTAAATTTTTCGCACCAAGCAAGAACAATCTCTACAGCTCCAGTGCCGACGTGCCGACTGCCGACATACAATCCGAAGTAGTGGTGCTGGCTTTCCGTGCATCCGTCCATTGTTCGAACGCCCGCCAACAGTTGGCGTCATTGCATTATTGTCAACCCGCTACCCTCCTGCTACTCCTACTGCCTTCTACTAGGCAAGCAAGAACGCAGTCGAACGATCACCAAAATCTATCAACCAAAACAAAGAAATACTAATAATTTCCACATCCCTCACAATCATCAAGAATCTCAACAAACAAAAACAGGTCACTCGTTGGGATCTCTTCCGCTCCTCAAATCTCGACCATACACCGTATCACCCATTTTCATTAGCAACCTTCTCACCAAGAAGCAGTAAGAAGAATTCATATTTACAAATGACCGGATTGTCGTTGCCGTTTGCTCCTTGTTTCTGATAGTCATTTGCTGCTGGTCATTTCCAATATTTCCAACATTCTCAACGTGTATATGAACAAACAACATTCTCAGCACATTGTTTCTCTCCCTGAAGATGACATGTCGGACCGCAAACCAACGGCTCTTCAAGAACGTCGTCCTTACTCGAAAGCAAGCGACGACGACGACAAGATGGAACGGAAGCCGGCTGCATTGTAGTTACGGGGCAAGAACCAATCGAGCTGACTCTCAGCCTGAAATCAACTCCGTGTCCCCTTGTCTCCAATGCAGCCGGCTTCCGCTCCATCTTGTCGTCGTCGTCGTCATCATCATCTCTGGAGGAAGAGTGATGCGGGGAAACGGCAAAGGGAGACGCAGATTCGAAATGAGAAAAATTCGAGAGAGACGCTGCTTGTTGAGGGGAAGGAATTTTTCGAGGGTTATTCCCCTCAACAAGCAGCGTCTCTCTCGAATTTTTCTCATTTCGAATCTGCGTCTCCCTTTGCCGTTTCCCCGCATCACTCTTCCTCCAGAGATGATGTCATGTCCTGTCCATCATCTCTGGATTGATGACCTTTCTGCCTTTTGGTAAATCTGAAGTGTCCAAATGGAGGCGGCGAGCTCATGCTGGCGATACTGGATGCAAGAAAGGTTCATACCATTTACAGTTAGCATAACCGTCCAAAAGGGGCAAATAGGAACACGACTCCCCAGACATTGCTGAAGGTGATTCGATTTTGGCGGCTTGTAATACGGCCAAAAGGACATCGGATGTGGAGTCGTTTCACATTTCACAGGGTTGCGGAAAATCGGAAAATCAATCCTTGGGTTGTGAAAACTTTGAGCCTCCGTCCTGTGGTGTCTGATCGGATAATAAAATCTATTTTAAGGCTATCCAAACTACTAGCTACAGCCTAGTGCCGTCTCTAAGTAGTTGGATCACCTGCCGGGCCCCGAAGGGCGAGGCAATGCAGGGAGTACCAGGAAGATACTCCAGAGAGATAATTATGGTATAAAACCTCCTACGGGAGGAGGAAAATTCATCTGGTGGAGTAGAGGATCAGATGAGAAGGTGTAATACCGATGTTTTTGTGTTTGTGTGGCCGGTTACGGGGGTGGGGGTGGTTGTGATAACTCGGTGCCAGGAACTGCTTTCTCCGTTGGATGAAGTAGTTCTTTGGAAGGGCGGAGACGCTGGGACCTATAATGGCATGTCCTATTTTGGCTTTGATCTTCCTTTGTTATGTGTGCATCAGACATGTTGTCATCTTGACAAAGGATGACAGTGGGCTCGGTACGTCTTTGCTTTCGCATAGAAGAGGGGACGGTCTGGGGAAGTTGGAGGGGATCTTGGGGTGTGGAGCGCATTGAAATGATAAGTTCTTGCAGCATGGTGATCATTTGATTGAGTTGTTGGTCATAGCGTGCCAATCTTTCCTCCAGTCTCTGCTCCAGTCTCTGCTCCGGTCTCTGCTCCAGTCGCTGTTCTTGTGAAGCTAGGAGGGCCTGCATTTGTGCCTCTGTGTATGATGTGTTGGATGCGGTTTCTGGTTGGGTGGGTGGTAATGCGGTGATAGTTCCTGCCGCTACTGCTGACCAGGAGGTATGTCTTGGAGTTGCTGGGGTGGGAATTTGTGTTGCCTGCGGTGCTTCTAACTGTGCATGGCCCTGGGGAGTCGTGTTCGTAGAAGGGGCGTGGATGATGGTGGGAACTGGTGGGTTCGGTTTGGTCCGGACGGACCAACTCTCCCGTGGAATAGTGTCAGTCGTGAATTCCTGCTCTGTCAACACACTATGTGAGCAGGTGAGATAGGAATGCCGGGTAGTAAGAGTTGCTTGTGAACCAGGGGTACTTGGTTGGGTTGTGTAACTTTGAGCCTCCGTCCTGTGGTGTCTGATCTTCAAGCCGCTCTCGAAGCTGCCACCTGCCTGTCACAGTCACCATCGCTGCTTTCACTGATACCTCTGCGCCCACCGACTCTCTTGCTCCTGCTTCCACTCGTACTACTAAGTACGGAGTATGACGACCAGCAGGACATCGGATACAGCCTTTTCCTACTTTTGCTTGCTCCAATATCCCAAGTCACCACACTCCAAGAGTATGTTGCCTGTCACGATTGTGCTGATCAATCTTGCCATTCACATCGTAGTATACTTCAGCAAGCTTTGGTTGCTCCACTACCAACGTCTGTCTTGCAGGATCTTCATTCAACGTTTGATCCAATTAGCGCCACCGTGTCCATACATAAGAGTATCGGGTACTAGTCCATGTGCATTCGAAATTGAAATATCATCGCTCTCTATCAATCCACACACATGCAATGAGAGAGGGATTGCCCTCATCGTCTCGTGCAACCAAGCCTCTCCTATCCCCTCTCCCCTGTAGCTCAACTGTCTGCAATTATGCCATGGGATATTTCTTTGTGGCTGTTTTTACAACGTCAATGAACTGCAAGCCGTTTCTTTTCAGGTCCTCAGCAGCACCAACTGAAGCAAAGTATGAATCCGCGCAAACGATTCATCGGCCGTACCCAAACAAAATAAGAAGTATTATAACAAAACACCTCAAATTCAATCGGAAACAACCCACACTTCTGTTGTTTTGTAGTAGTGTAGTAGTATCTACTCGATTGTGCCATTGTTGAAAACATTGTTGTTGTTGTTGTTGTTGCCGCATTCGGCCAAGCTGCAGGGCCTTGAATTATTCCCTTGCAGATAAACAAAGCACATCATGGCCTTTTGCACTGTCGTTGGACGGCCGCTTCTTTATTGCCAAACTGTAAGCTGTGGGTGGGGAGACATCATTTGCTCTTGATCTTGAAGAACAGGAGGAACATTCTGCGACGAGATTCTTGGCCTTTTTGGTGTACATTGTCATCGTTCGGAAGCCGCTCCAATTCTTTTTCAACGATTGTTGCGTCCATAGTACTGTCGTCGTCGTCCTCGTCGTCGTCCTCGTCGTTCAATGTGATAACAGGAAGTTTACCCTCGGTAAATATAATATTATCGGTAAATAAATCGGCGGCCACAACCGTGTTAGTACTTCGTCTGTCTCTCCAACCGTGTTAGTACTTCGTCTGTCTCTCCTCCTTCCTCATTGGGACGAATCAACGGAGGTGGTATGGATATTGTTCATTGTTGTAGAGCAGTTTCCGTCTCCATATCGGTTCCTCCGTCGTTGAAGGAAGTTAGGTATTACTGTAGTATTATTCCTTCCTGTTGTCAGTCCCATCAGTGCGATGATGCTGCCATCGTGTCTTCTTACGTAGTAATACTACCGCTACATAATTCTACTCTAGTACGTCGTTTTGGCGATAAATAGGTACGCACTCCAAGTACCGGATTGTGTTGTGTGAGGCCTGACTGTGAGTGAATTGTTGGTTGTGAATTGTTGTGTTTTGATTGTCGACGGGCGCGCGCGAGTTGGTGTCTCTAAAGAATACTTACAATGAAATTATTATACTAGCTCTCTAGTAGAGTAGTAGAGAGAGCTAGAGTCTAACTGGAACGGAAAAATAATAACCCTGCATGTTGCTTGGGTATTTTTCTGACGATAGTAGACTACGGCAGTCTACTAATACTTCGTCATCAAATGTCTTGTAGTGTTTTCTTTTGTCAGAGATGTTTGAGGAAAGCCCTTCCAAAGCAGAGTGGTGGTGGTGGTGGTGGTGGTGCATGAGAGTGCATGGTACAAAGTACGAAGTTAGTTGTTTTTGGCGGAAAGAATGAATGTTGTGGGGGAGATGAAGGTAGCCTGGTTGTTAAAAAGAGGGAAAGGATCAAGATATTTACAGTATTAGTACTAGGTAGCTAGCTAGTCGTAACTGTAAAAAGCGGAT